>APFE030693852.1:106934-133566 GCA_000404065.3 Pinus taeda
TGTAAGCATGTTTCAGTATTTTCCATTAATGAAATGAAGTATTATTTCCACTGCATCTTTGTGTATATGGTTATCTTTGTAATTTGTTGCATTCCTGTTTAAATTAGGGTCAGAGATGCTTCTGAACTGTAATTAATCCCAAACTGAACTGCACATCAAACATAATGAAGTATTCCTTTAGCTGCTTTACAATGACTTTCATGTGGGTTTTTCATAAACCAAGCAATAAGGCCAACAACAAAGGAAAGGTCAGGACGAGTATGGGTCAGATACAAAAGTTTTCCTACAAGTTGATGGTATAAGGTAGCATCAACTTCAGGATAAGTACAAACGATAGAAAGTTTGGCTCTAGACTGAAAGGGAAAAGGGGTTGACTTATAGTCTTCCATGTGAAAATGGTGTAGAAGATCACAGGCATGCTTGGACTAGGAAAGGGAAATACCTTCCTTGGATTGCAAAACTTGAAGACCAAGAAAATAATGCAAGTTTCCTAAGTCTGTCATATCAAACTTCTTTTTAAGGCTGGACTTCACATGGTTTATAAGGTTGGTATCACTACCAATAAGGATAAGATCATCAACATAAAGAACAAGAATGATAAGAGACTTGCCCACTTTCTTGGTGTAGAGAGTATTGTTAGAATGACACCTAGAAAAGAAAGTTTCTAAAAGAAATCTATCAATTTTGGCATACTAAGCTTGAGGGGCTTGCTTGAGACCATAGAGGGATTTCTTAAGACGATATACAAGGCTAGAGTCTGTTTGTATAAAGCTAATAGTTTGTTCCATATATATTTCTTCATGCAAGTCCCCATGCAAGAAGGCAAATTTAACATCCATCTAATGGAATTCCCATTTTAAAGAGGCAACAAGGGAAAGAACAAGACAGATAGAGTTCATTTTGGCAACAGGGGAGAAGGTTTCAGTATAGTCAATGCCTTCAACTTGTGAAAAACCCTTAGCAACAAGACGAGCTTTAGGTTTATCAACTTTTCCATCTGGTCCATACTTGTTTCTGCAAACCCATTTGCATCTAACAAGTTTTCATCCCTTTGGAAGAGGAATAATATCTCATGTATCATTTTCCAATAATGAATGATATTCTTCATTCATAGTTGCGTCCCAATCTGGATGGCCTAAAGCTTTTGCAAAGGTGTCAGGATCATAATTCGTTGAAGCTTGAACTAGTAAAGAAGAGGCTCTATCGAACTGAGAATGTTTACGTCGATGATCTGTAGGATCACTGATAAGAGTACGTGCTGCATCCTGAGTAGCACAGACCCATTTTGGAAGCTGAGGAGCTGAAGGAGGATCCTAAGAAGGTGGGGGAGGATTGTCATCCTCACTGTCATCATCTGAAGAAGAAATATTTTTAGATGTAGAAGGGATAGAGAGAGGCGGCACATCTGCCGAACTGAGTTCGTAGGTCGATATATTTTCAGCAAACTTTACATCTCTTCTAATGATAAAATTTTTGGACATAAGTGGAATAAGTCTATATCATTTGAAATCTTCATAATATCCAATAAAAATACATTTTTCACTCTTAGGTTCTAAAGCTTTATGTTTCTCATCTACAATATGGGCCCATGCTTCACTTCCAGAAACATGAAAGTGACTTACATCTGGATTAATTGAGCTCTATGCTTCTTCTAGAGTGATATTCTTTAAAACCTTAGTAGGAGTGCGATTTACTATGTAATTTGCATAGTTAATTGTTTCTACCCAAAAATTAAGACTAAGTCCCTTAGATTCAAGCATACAATTAGCCATTTCCTTTAAGGTGTGATTCTTCCTTTCAGCTAGACTATTTTGTTGTGGAGTATATGGAACAATATGTTTCATTTGAATTCCATTCTTAGTGCAAAAGTTGATGAATTTGTTGTTAACATATTCTCTGCCATTATCAGATCTTAGCTTAAGAATTTGATGTCTAGATTGTTTTTCAACAAAGGCCTTAAAGGCCAAGAACATGTTAAATACTTCACTCTTGAGTTTTAAGAAGTATACCCAAGTGCATCTAGAGAAATCATCAATGAAAATTAAGAAGTACTTGTAGCCAGAGAATGAAATAACTAGAAGTGGGCCGCATAAATCACTATGCACAAGCTGTAAAGGGGCGGAGGCATTCCAAGAGGCACATTTTTCAAAACTATCCTGATGATGTTTTCCAAGTCCACATCTGAAACAAACACCATCTCTGCAAGATACCATTGGAAGACCTGTAACCATATTTTCTTTACATAGATTCTGAAGGGAGCAGTAGTTTAAGTGACCAAATCATTCATGCCAAAGTTTGCTCACTTCATCATTATGAGCAAAAAATACCCAGGGAATATTAGATGACCCGAAGTTGTTAAGCTTATACAACGTTGTAGAATCAACAACAATGCCAGTAGCTAAAATCTATCTAGGATCTCTTAGGTCCTTAATTACAACATCATGAGGTGAAAATTCAATGATTTTACCTTCACTTGAATGAGTTATCTGATATATAGATAAAAGGTTGCAGGATAAGCTTGGAACACATAATACATCATTAGATTGACCATTATCTAGATGAACAATTCCAGTCCCTACAACACTAAGAGATCTATCATCACCAACATATATTTTTTTGGTGTTACAATCATTTAAAGAAGAAAACATGGCTTTGTTTTTGGCCATGTGATAAGAAGCTCCAGAATCAATGAGCCACTCATGAGAATGAGAAGAAGAGGTACATTTAATGCATAACCAGACCGAGATGTTTGACAACCACATGTAGAAAGTTCTATTCCTGAAGATGAAGTTGAAGTTGAAGAGTGCTCCAAATGGATGTTATGCTTCTTCATTTCTGTTTCCAAGGCTTCCATCTTTTTAAAACATTTGGATTCTAAGTGGCCATCTCGATTACAAAAGTGGCAATGTCTATCAGTCTTCTTCCCTTTGTTTTTATTTGCCTTATCATTTTGTGGAAATGATTTTTCATTTTGAGGCTGAAATTGCTTAAGACCCTTGTTTGGTTTAGGACCATTATTTTATGATACTGCTTCTTAGGATTCTTTGAATTTGGTTGTTGCTAGGTGGCTAAGGCCTTCTTAGAAGATTTTCCAAGATTAAGAAGACCAAGATATATGAAATTTTCTTGTTCTCTTATTAAAGAATCACAAAAGGCATCAAAAGATGGGGACTTGTAGTCTTATCCTTGAGAAATAAAGGCTTCTCTAGTAGAATGGAAGGTGGAAACAAACACAGAGTATGTTGGTCGAACTTAGTAAGAATGGAATAGATAAGGCTACCATCTTCTTTCTTAGCCTTAACACCTTCCAATAGAAGTCTAAGGGTCTTGAATTTGGACAAAGAATCTTCAGTGGAAGAAAAAATATTGGGGTCCAATGTAAGAAACTCATTTTCGAGGTGATGGGTTCTAATTTCATTTTTAATTCCAAAAAATTTAGTGAGTTGTTCCATTACTTCATTAGGAGTATCAAGTTTTGCGATATGGAATCTAAGGTCTGGAGAAATAGACATCCCTGTCAACTCACGTGCTTGATCTTGCCTATTTTCCCATTTGGCTACCTTATCTTCATCTTGAGGTTTGGTTTCTTGGCCTGAGGCTATTATGTAAAGGCCTTTACATCTAAGTAAATCCACAATGTAGGACCGCTATTGGAATTAGTTGGTGTTGTCAAGAATAACCTGGCATGGACTTTCCATTTTAACAAAAACTGAATTTGTAGATGCTAAAACTAAGTGTTCCAATGGAAATCTCGAAAAATTAGGCTGATTAAAAAAAGAAACGGCTCTGAAAACAGCTTCCAAATGAAGAAGTTATGGCTTTTTGACGAAGAGTTGTTGAAGATGTCTATGAAGTGCGTGAATGTGTGGAAATGAATGATAATATTATATTTAAAAAAAAAAACACCCCACCCCACTCCAAACATAAATCTAATTAGGTCACTTAAAAAAAAAAATTTATGTGACTCACTTTTATAAATAAGTGAATGTCACTTTTACAATGGTACTTTATGAGCTACCCATCAAATTGTAACTTAAATAAAAAATAAAGAGACTTTAGAATTATAAGTGATTCACTTTTATAATGGGTGAGAAATTTTTTACATAAAGTAACTTTAAAACATAAGCTACATGTGCTTTTTTAAAAAGTAACTCAACAAAAAGAAGACTTGAACCCAAGACCTCTATTCTCATAAAGTAACTTTGGACCAAGTGAGCTAGTTTAAAAGGTTAGTAATTTCTGGAAAAGAGGAAGGGGGGTTTTTTTTTTTTAGTCACTGAAGCTTTGGGGTGCGTGCTTACTTGAGAAAACTCTTTTTTTCCTACAAAACAAAAACCACAAAACCCAAAACGGACATACAAAAAAAATAAACCTTATGGTTTGAAGTTAGCTTTACCAGAAAACTATAAATTTTCCTCAATGTTTCTTATTTTCTGAGATCACACTAAGGCATTGTGGAAAAGAGCATACACATGAGAAAAATCCTTCCTTTTTGTTTCTCATTTTACCAGATCGTACAGAGTCACAGGGCAAAGAGCATATGCATAAATGAAAGGTATAGATCTGGTAATAAAAATCAAAGAGATAAATAAGTTGAAATAAACAGAGAGAAAGTAACTAAAAACTGCAAATAAACATTGTATACCTCCATATCTTAAAAATGACGTGGCTAGGGCTACCAGAAACCTTTTTGTGTGAAATGAAAGGGGTTCCTCACTGGAACAGATGCTCCTGACATAATAGAGTAGTCCTCTTGGCCCGAAAGCAGTCATAAACAATAGTTCTAGGAAATGATAGTTGGAAGCAGTTCTACCGGCTTCATATTTGGATCACCAATGGATGCAGCCCTCAAATAGCTCTAATACCATATAGGAATTTACAGGGTAAGTTCCTTAGATAGAACACCAAAGGACACCACTCAAAAATAGATCACAGATCAATATACCAGTATTATTGAAATGGTTAAAACCCTCAAAGAGAGAAACAATCCACGACCTGAGCCAACGCGGCCACTTTAGGCAATTTATTAATAAAATAATGAAAATTTACATAAGCTTCTCTCATGAATGGTTTCCCTAAAAATACCCTCCATGCTTTTTAAATAGAGATCATGGACCAATCGGGTGTTAAGACACAGATAAACTGTCAGTAATACCGAGGAGAGAATGAGTTGTCGGATCACTACATATCATGCCCATCAGATTGTAAGTTACAAAAGTAAATAGTAAATAAACACACTTTACCTAACTCTACACCAAACCAAAGTTATACATAACTATTTCCTATGTGTCAGAATATCCTAACATAGTGGATTTGCTCCCTTTATTGGTGGATCTGCTCCCTTGATTAGTGGAACACATACGTAGATTTTCTCAATCATTGGAGTTTCAAAATTTGTTCCATAATTCCATAATATCTTGTTGACTTATTATTTATTATTGGTCCTCTAGTAGTAGGGAACAAATCCCTAAATTATCTCCTCCTCCAACTCTTCATAATCTGCCCAATATTCTCATAATATTCGACAAAAATAAATAATATTAGGCACAAATATTGAATTATTCATAAACCTTCCTAATGAATATATTAAAGTTAAAAATAAATTATCTAATGTAAAAAGAGAGGTTTAATGTGCTAAAGGATGGTCATAGGCCTTAATTTATGTTTTAAATTAGAAGCATGGGCCTTAATTTATGTCTAATTTAGAGGTCCATGATTCTGCCACTTTGATTTTGAGCCTTTTATCATGCCACTAGTACTTTTCATAAGATCCACCTGGATCAAAAGGGCCTTGATGTATCCCCCACCAACAACAAGAAATGAGTGTCAAAAATTTGGAGACAAAATGATACAAGTGTAGAGGTGGTTCGAGAATGACATACATGAATGAAGGCTTAGGAGTATCGTAGTAGATATAAACTGAGGGACTTCTCTTGAACGTAGCAACGAAACTTCATGGAGTTGGCAGCATTGACTCAAAACCAATTATGGATGCTTTTGATATGGTGTGAAGAACCAAAGAGGTAAGCATATTTCCCAACCCAACAGTCTTAGAGATGAAGTGAGAGAGTGTCATGTTCAAGAGTGATTCACTACCATTACTAGGTCAGGTATCTCATTTTCCAAATTTCCCCAACCATTTCTGGTAAATACCTTTTTATTTTTGACAAGCTTAAGGAGGATAACATATGCTTGATCTGTAAGTTCATCCTTTGGATAAATCCCTCTGAGTATTTTTAATGAACCCTGAGAAGAAGTGGTTCAGTCCCATCATGTTTGAAATGTCCATCATTGTTTGGTGTTTTCGCAAGTCTAATGAAGGCATAACTCGACTTCTTTTTCATGTTTAGAGAGTCTGAAAAAGAGGTGAAAAAGAAAAATCCAACGGTTCATTTTCATAAATTGTCTCTTAAGTCCAAAAAGGCATAAAATGATACTTAGGAGAACCTCTTAGCCATGTTCTACTAAGGTATTCTTTTTTTGTAAATAGTCTATCCTAGTTTGGAAAAGGGTTAAGCTTATACTGGGAAGACATATTTTCATTTACTTTAACAAGTTTAAAAATACAAGTACTCGAAAATCTTTTCATGTTTAGGGAGTCTGAAAAGAGATGAAATAGGACTCCAAGGGGGTTCATTTTTCATGAGTTTACAAAGCCTGAAAAAGTGATAAAAGTATACTCCTTCATCAAAATGATGTGTTTTTACTCAAAAATGTTATTCAATCCTTCAAATAGTTATTAATTTGCTCATAACACCATAAAAAGAATAAAAATATGTGATACATGTTAAAATTAGGTAAAATTTAGGTTAAAATAATAAAATAATCATAAAAATGACCATAAACAGGTAAAAGTAAATTATTTTTTTACCATTTTCATTTTATCTCTTTGTGAGTGAGCTCTGAGTGGCTTTTTTACCCTAAACTTCAACAACCGATTATGACCAATATGGTGGATCATTTTCAGTGTCGTTACTTCTAGGTAGGGAATCTTACCTTTCTCTTTCTTTTCATGGTTTTGGTTTTTTATTTCATACAAAAAATTTCAAGTTTTGAGTTCTTTGGGGCTTTAATTTTTTGCCCTAGCTCTAACGCAACCCATCAATGTTAAAAAATGAGTTGGGCCAGGAAAAATATAACTAGGAAGAGCACTTCAACACACCTCCTAGAGAAGGGAGGGTGTGTTGCAATGCTCTATCCTCCTTTAGTAGGGTGCACTAGGAGCATTTCAAAAAAATGTTTTTCCATTTTCACTCATTTTTTTCTCAAAGTTTTACATGATATTTGTTCTCATCATTCTTATTATTGTATTTAAGGTATCCATCAGAAAGAAATGGCTTTGATTTGGAGATAAAGAGAACATGAAAATCGAGACATGGATGTGGCCAATGATCCAACAACTATTTAAGCACAGATAAATTGTTGGCTTCTTAATTTCTATTAGCTTCCTGGGATGAGAGCACAACTAGAATTATTAGAGTATATTGTTAGAGCATGGGATGTTTAGGAAAAATGATTTGGCTTGGAGGAAATATGCTCATCATATAGGTGGAAGACATTTATTTCTTGACAGGTTTATCAAGTAGAGGAGCTCCTACCTCGTTATATGGCTCGAGAAGAGGTGGAGAAACTATCAAAGACTATATTTATGCACACTGTAGACCTCATTCCCAACCAAAAAAAATGGAAAATTGAGATTAAGGATGTGGTCAATTTTCATCTCAGGACTCTCATTTTTATCATAGCTAGATTAGCTAGCAATGCCACCTTACATTTGGTTAACTGACCCCAAATTCAATATGCATTAGAATGCATAGGACCAACAACATTCAATTGGAGTAAGGGGGTGTTAACAAACATGAAGGAGTAGCTCACTAAAGAAAAGGATCGGATGTTGAAATATTTTGGATATGGTTCCATCTTGATTTCATTTTCCTTAGAGAGAATTCCATTGCTATGTCCTCAACATATATCTCTTGAGATTCTGGATCCCAGAGCTCCACGGATGAGGTGATGGGTAGATCTCATATCCAGACACGTGTGTACTTATTCTATGACTTTCACACCTATCTTCTTCCGATGGCTGCATATGCATCTCATTATGATCGAAGAATACCCATATGCCAGGATGGATTTCCATGTCCTAGATAACCACTTCATGCATAGATTGGAGCACCAGTTGTTGTAGTGGCATGGGAAGAGATGAAATATCTCAATGTGGCGAGAATCTTGCATAGTTTGAGTGACATGTTGAGGGATTGACCCAGAGCATACCCGAGATTAGGATCATTTAGATTCCCATGACATTATAGTGTTACACCATTGGGGTTCCTCAGTGCATTATTCAGTTGTTGTGAAAAGTTGCTCATGATGTTGTTTGTTACTAGGAGCACCATGAGGAATGGTCTACTAGGAGGCTTTAGATCGATATTTTAACTACATTTATTTTTGATATGATAGGCCATGTGGTCATATGTGTCTCAGACACATCTTTTGTAAAACCAACTTTTATATATACAACTCTATTGATCATTGTTTCTTATGTGTTCTATTATCTTTTTCAATGTATTATGTGGATTTATTTTTGCTTTACATGTGTGACAAATGTCTATCTAAAACATGAATCGCTAATGCATCTATCAATGTGCTTAGACTTCTAGGAATGTGTTGATATTGGATATAATAAAAATGTCTTTCCAAAAGGAAAACCCTTAAAAACATACATAACATGGTTGGACTTCACATTGAGTAGACATTAGTTAGATGTAGTACTACAAGTTGTGAGTTAAATATGAAAAACATACTACAAATTCCATGAGAAATAACATCAGACAACAAATCGATCATTGTGTTATACTCATCGATGTTATTGGTAGAGAAACCATTGAAAATCTCTTGTAAACTCACTAACTCACCACTTAGAGCATAGATATCCCACGCTACGGAAGAAAGGTTCCAAGTACTATGAATAATTCCATAATCATAACCAACATATGGTTGAAGGGATGCAAACATCTACAAAAACAATGTAAAGCAATATTAACAGAGATAGATGGAAACTCTGAACACACTATAAACACACTCAACACACCTATAGACAATATTTTCACAACGACTATGCAAAAATGACTTAAGCATAGTATTTTTTGAGGTATAACCCATTTTTTTGTTGTGCCAATGGAACTCCATCAAAATAAATAAGCTCATAATCCCCTCTTGTAAGGAAATGTTTCACTATGTATGGGCCTAGCCACATTGGCTCAAACTTCCTTGGACCTAACTTATCATATTCCTGATCATAAAACAGGACAAGGTAACATTCTGAGAAGGCACAAGTCTTAACATTATTGTTGCTTTGCACCTTAATGCATTTCTTATGGGCATCATTGGCCATTGCCTCGAGTTTCATCTAAGCATGTCAGATGGCAAGAGACACTCTTCTTCTGTGGAAGTGACAGGGAGGAGTTCAACAACGAGTTTCAGAGATGGAATTTCACACTCGATAGGAAGGACTGCTTCCAGAACATACACCAATTGAAATGATGTAAACCCGATATCAGTTCAGACAAAGGTTCAATATGCCAATGAATTTGCATAAAGGATAAGGTGCAAATCCGTTTTGTGGATCCCTATCATGCATAGAAGAATTATTTTTAACACTTTATTGAATGCTATGACTTTCCCATTTGCTTGTGGGTAGTAGGGGGTTGATCTTTCATGGTGAAGGCCTAACTTGGAAGTAAGCTTAGACATCCTATGATTTTAGAAATGCTTCCCATGGTCTATAACTATATCCTGTGGTATAACAAACATTGTAATGGCATTATTGAATAGGAACAAAATGGTTATTTCACTGGTGCTATTATATGTAGGCATCTCCTCAAACCACTTGGTAAAATAATCTACTACCACAATGATGTAGCCATGCCCCCCAGTAAAGTGAGGCTTACATGTTATAAAGTCAATTCCCCATTTTGAAAAGTTCCAATGGTGATATTAGGATGTGAAGGAGCATGGGTTTTATGGTTATAGATCTAAAAATCATGACACTTTTGGACCACAAAGATGGAATCATGAAATATTGTAGGCCAAAAGTAGCCAACACGCAAAATATTTTGTGCGACAGAATAACTAGAAATATTTCGACCACATGCCCCAACGTGACAGTCATTTATCAACCTCCTCATGAGTGAGGCACTATCTAAAAATTGTATCGGTACCACGACGATAAAGAGTGTCACCAATTATAATACAAATTTTCACCTAATATTGGATACGTCGATGGTTAGAGCGAGAGGTATCAGGCCAAAAAGTTTGGGTTTGGAGATATATGATGATGTATCCATACCATGGGTTAGATTAATCTATCAAAAACAATAACTCGTCTTGAAGAGAATCGTCAAATGTCGTTTCAATTTCGAAAGTGGGAAGGTCACATATCAATTCAACAAAGACTAAGGATTTCTTGGATTTGGACTTGATGAAATCTAAATCGAACTCATAGAGAATGATATATAATCCATTTAGATTACTTCTACCCCAACAATTATTATGACAATATGTACGTCATGGGTTTGCAATCAGAAACAACCATAGTTTTGCAAAGCATAATGTAGTGGTGAAGCCTTTAGACATCTTAGACAACTGCCAAAGCTAACTTTTCAACATGAGTATATTTGTTTTCCATTTTGTTTAAGTGTCGACTCAAATAATAAATGGAATGTTCATCCCCTACATCATCCTCTTGGACCAATACCATGGAAATGGTAGTAATTGTAGAAACGAGGTACATGAAGTAATCATGTTGATAATCTGGGGGATACAATAATGATGCCCAAACCAAAACATCTTTAAAAGCATAAAATTCATTTTGGGTATTTTCATCCCAATGGAAGGGAACCTCTTTCTTCAATAGTCGAGTAAATCCTTTGGTCAATTTGACACAATTGGGAATACATCTCCATAGAAAGTTAGCCTTCCCTTGGAGTTATTGTAGCTGAATGAGAGAGGAATGAGTAGGTATATCAAGGATCGCTTGGACTTTAAGTGGACCAATACGAATTCCTTGCTTCGACAATAAGAAGGTGAGAAGTTTACTGAAGAGAACAAAAAACATGCACTTGTGCATATTGAGCCTAATATTATAATGTCAACAACATAAAAAATATAGCCCTAAGATGCATGGGATGATCTACACGATGTGTCGAGTGAGTAGGTAGGTCATCCATATATGGTTGTACAATGTGTTTAAATTCATGGAAGGCATAATTCATTTCCCTCTGAAAGTTTTCCCTAACATTTTTCAAACCAAAAGGGAGATTTTGATATGAAAATATGCCCCATGGACAAATAAATGTAGTTTTATGTCTGTCTGATGGGAGAATGTTGATCTGGTTGTAGCAAGAAATGCCATCCATAAACAAAGATATATCACTTCCAACACATACATCAAAAATATTGTCAATAGATGGGGTAGGACAATTGTCCTTAGGACAAGCACGGTTAATGTCTCAATAATTAACACACACATGCACGAATTGTTCCTTATTTCTTCATGACATGAAGAATGTTCGAAACCTAATCAGTCGCGGGAACTAGGTAAATGACTAGGAGAACATGTCTTAGAATTCCTAAAAAAATGATTTGTAGATATTAATCTCATTGAGAAAGGAAGATGCACCAATGTGTACATTATTCACAATTCCAGGCTTAATTGAAATATCAAGAGGGATGGTCTCTTCAATATTCGACAAATTCTTCTCAGAATCAATATGGTGTATAGATATGGAATTCGTAGATATCTCATCTATATTGGGTGAATAAATATCACTAATATTATCCTCAAAGGTATTAGGCAGGGAGGAACGATGATGATTATCGTCCCATAGTGCATCATCCACCATCATGATCTCCATGATGCTCGCATCAGTAGAAAATATACCAGATAAAGGATCAAAATATGAGACATAATCTAAGGAATGATTGACCCAATTAATCAAAGAGGAGAAATTAGAGGACGCCAAATAATCCAAATATACAGCTTCATGTTTGAGCTCAACAACGTTGAGCTGCATGTGGTCACCAAATATATCAATATTAGAAGCATATGGAATTACCCAAGCATCAGATGGAGTAGTACAAGAAGATATCATGTTGATAAAGGTAACTGGGTTCGTGTTGTTTGGGGAAGGAAGGGGATAAGGAGGAGGAGGAAAAAAAATGTTTCGAGAATCCTTAAGTAATCCCACCCCGACATGTAGATAAGGTAGTGGGAATTCACCCACAAGAGGGATTTTTTTTATAGTTTGAGAATTATTGGTAAATAAAGAGAGTTGGTCAATGGCCACAATGCTCCCCTGATGGGGGAAAACAAGCATTCGAAAATAGGTCGAAACAACAAAAACCATAGCATAAACCCACGTACAACCCAGTAAAATGTTATAATCCAATGGTCCATCAATGACTTCAACTTCTATTGACACCACCTTGCTAGCTAATTCAACTTGCAATGAACTCAAAATTCCATAAGGTTTGAAGCCTCCTCCTATTACAAAATTATATATTACAGAGAAATGGAGCACGTAAAAATATTGTAGAAATATAAACATAGAAAACCCATAAAACAAGAGAGACACAAATATACGTGGTTCACCTAATTTGGGGTACATCAATGGAGAAACAACTAGTCCCTTCTTTTATATTATCCAACAAAATGAATAGATACAACCTATAATAGATCTATTGTAATTGTCTCTTTGCTCTCACACAATCTCATCTCTCTTTCTCGCTCAAAATACATATCTACATAGCTGCAATACAATTATATCATATATAGTGAGGGGTTTCCTTCTAGGGAAAAAACCCTAAATTAAATGTAACTTCTAGCGTGAAATTTCTGCCTAATGAACGACCCATATTGACTACGAAATTACAACATTTTACAAGGAAATTTTACATATATTTTTAGATTCTGGGGCATCACCCCCGATCCCCCACCAGGGTGAGGCTCTAAAGAATTGTTTTTGCGCCCCCCTAGACCCCCCTGGTGGCATTGCTGCTTGGGGTCCAATGTGACGGTACCTTTGAGTAAAGAAGATAATTAGGCTCCACACCTAACACTTCCATCAAAGGCTTTGAGAGTAGTCAGTGACTAGTTGAGTTGGGGGGAACCAAAGGCCTTCCAGCAAGAAAGTGAAATGATGTAGGTTGAAGCGCCTTCATCCACAATGGTTTGATGGATGGTATAAAATCCATTTGTGCTAGAAGTGTAGGTGTATGATTCTCATGATTAAAGACTACTTGGCTAGAACATGAAGGATCAATGCCTCCAATTGTGGAAAGTAAAGCCTTCTTCTGGGCAAGACAATTCTGTAAAACCTTAAGAGTTGACATCGATGAAGGATCTTGATATAGATCCTCAACTATGTTATAATTCTAAGCATCTCTTGCATGAGGACTAAATGTGGATTTGTGAATAAACCCTTTATAGGTTTAGTAGTTAATTCAAATGGAACGACATTTTGAGAAGGATTTGAAGTGGATGAGGTAGAACTTGGGGGTTTATCAATCGCCTTACCATCCAATGGATTCAAATTATCATAGTCCTTATTTCTCATAGCCACCATAACATCATTGTTCTGTTTGGTGGAGGAAAGCATCATAACCAAGGAAGAGGAAGCAGGATCCCATGCAACCATTCTTGTCTCCTTGTTAGGAAAGGGTTATTTTAACACAACGGGAGAAACATACGACTTAAGGAATTGATTGACTTATGCCCAATGTGGACAGTCCTGAGTGAAATGTTCCTCATTATAGATTAATTAAGGATGAGATTTTAATTTTTCATCAAGAGACTAGTTAATTTTTTTATCCTGCAAATGCTTATCTTTGTTCTTCTTTCCTTAGCCTTTCTTCTTACCTCATGGTTGTTGAGAATTTTCCTTTGTGGATTGGATATAAACTTAATCTGAGAAGTAGAAGTCATAGGAGTAGTGGATGATGGGTTTTTGGCAGCCACAACAAGAGATGAACCACATGGTTTAATCACTAACTGATGGCTAGCATAACCAATCACGCCATCAACGACATGTGACTCTTTATCGAGAGATTTTGGAACAATATTGGAAGGTATCGAAGCGTTAGGTATTTTATCATAGAGTGCGAAGGATTGTGTCTACACAAGATCTAGATATTGGGCACGAGCAATTACATGCTCTTCGGTCACAACTCCACCCTCAGAAACATCTTTAGTGATGGATGCTAACAAATATTTAGCGACCCATTCAACTAATAAGATCGAGAATGAAGATTTTGACCAAACAAAGATCATGTTTCCACTCATGACTATGATAAGAAATGTGAGTTACATCATATTGTTTGAAATTGGTCAAATTTTAAGTTCGAGTCTTATACTAAATGGGAAACTGAAAATGGGTTAAGAATGTGGTTGCTATGGCACTAAAATTATTAAATGAAACTTGTGGTAATTCAATATACCACTTTGTTTCCGCACTAGTAAGTTTCCACTGGAAAAGTCATAAACATATCGAATCATCATTTAAAGAGTCCAAATAACACCATAAATGACACATCATAACATGTGAATACAAGTCTTCTTCAGGATTTCCATTGAACTTAGGGATATCACTCGATAGTTTTGTTGGAATGACCGACCACCAAGGAGAGTAACAAATGGGATGATTTGTAGGATGGGTAAGATCTGGTAATTCAAGGGTTTCCATAATTTCCCGTTAAATTATGGTGGAGGGTATCTTGGGTAAGATTGAATAACTTTAGCAATAGGTATTTTTCCTCCTATGTAAGAAGGATTTTGTAGCTTGGATAAACATATCCTTATTTCCCAGTTCCAAGATATCCTTAAAACAGTTGAAATGGTTGGGTTTGAACTTGTTGACCTTGGTAAGGAATTTGAGGAATACCTTGATATGGTTGCCTCATGGGATTTTGAATCATCCTTATGTAAGGTTAGCTAACTTGTGCATGTTTCATGCCATATAAAGGTTGACCCACCTGGATTTGTGGAATACCCTAACAAAGTGGTGGACGTTGTAAGGCATCTTGAAGAGGCTGGGTAAGTGGGACTTGGGAGGTCCTAGGTACCTATGGAATAGGTTGAGTTAGAGTTAAAACCTACAAAGTTTGAGTTACATGAACTTGAGTTTGAACAGGTTGAGAAATAGTTTGGAAATTAGGAACTTGGGATGTGGGTGTAACATGTTGAGAAGTTCGAATTTGATTCACGATTGAGCCAGGTTATATGGGAAATGTAGGATGCCAAGGATTGGCAACCATTCCTAGAAATGGGAGACTCAAATAGGGTAGATCACCAACTTGTGGTATTTTTTCCATGGGATTGGAAAATTTTGGCAACAGGTTGCTCCCCTGCTAAAAGATTAGGGGAATAGGGAAGCAACTACCCTCATGGAGGTACCCAATGTAAGGTGGACTGGGATATTGTAGATGTCCATAGCCACTAACATATGAACCACGTTGTTGCACCAAAATAGATTTTGATGTCATTAGAGGATCATATTGGGTGATGCTCATCAAAAAAGTACCAAATGGAATTTCAAAAGAGGATGACATGGGAGAGGTCCATGGACTGGTGGATGCACCAGAAAAGGTACCATATAACGATTCGTAACTAGGTGGAATGGCTTGGCCACCATACAAATGTGTTTTTGGTGATTTCACGAACATAGAAGTAGCTATAACATTGGTTGTCTCTCTCACATCGGCAAATATGTGCTAAGAAACTGTAGCAGACACAATCATGGTTAAATTTCCTACAGAGAATTACCAAGGGAAACTGAAGGGTTAGTTGAAAAGAGGAGAAGTACAGAAAGGATCTCATATCAGAGTATGAGAAGGGACCTTATAGAGAAAAAATCCTATTAAATGAATAAGAGAAGAAGGTTGATGTTCTTCTTGAGCAATGTCTTCAATACTCAGAAGACCAAGTGGAAGTTGTTCATCATCGGGTCCAATATATACAGGTTCGGGTTAGGTCTAAGATAAAGCAAGAAAAGAGGAAGATCCTAAAGTAACATGTGTAGTTAACTGAGGTTCCTTAGGTTGCATAACATCAGGTTGGAATGTTTCTGAGTAAGGAAACTCAAGTTCAATAAGCTCAGGTAATAAAGTTTTAGGTGCTTCTGTTTCGATTGTGTCAGACTCACCAACTAGTGGAGAAGTGATCTCAGATTCAATACTCAGAGGAAGAGATGATTGTAGTGGATAAATTTTGGATGGAGGACCATAAAGGGTAGCTCCCAAAGTACCATATTCATAGTTCATGTTCTTTTTTTTATTTTGATGTCTAGGAGTTGCCTCGGTTGGAAGAGGAGGCAATATTTACATCTTACATGAACAACTGGGTTGATGGGGTTGTTCTTCCAGGTTGGTAAATACATTTTATAAATTAAGAAAAAAAATAAATCAAATAGGGGCAACTAGGAAAAAGGGTTTACCAAGCAACAATGAATTGCAATATACCACCTTGGAGAATCAAGGATTTATTTATGTCTAGGAAATATCCCCAAATGTTGTGTTCAATGTATCACATTATGCAAGGCAACCAACTCAGTTACCAAAGGCGTGATAATAACCTAGTGTGGACTTCCAAAATATACCTAAAGGTACGTGGAAGCGCAGTACGTGTTAGTGTTGTCTAATGTGTAATCATATGATGAGTGTTCCAATATACTTTTCATGCATGGAGTGCCATCCAATATACCTGTAGGTATGTGGAGAACATCATAACACATCTCTAGCCTATAGCTCTAAATGTTTTCATTATTTTTTCAAATTCTCCTTATGATTTATTAAGTAAATTTTTAAAGTTTATCTTGAATTAAGTTTAAGTTTTGAAGGCTCACTGTAACAGCCCTGGGTTAAAAGTTCATGTAATAAAAGTTAATAAAGGTAAAATAAGACCATGGATAAGGGATACGTATTCCAAGATAAATGCTAGGAAAAATATCCTAATGGGCATCACTTGTTATGTTTTATGGCTAAGGGGAAATTGGCAAAGAAAATGGCTAAGGATTTGCAAAGGGAAAACAATATTTTTGGCACATTATTTATCAAAATAATGGAAATTAGGAGAAAAGGTAGGTGAAATGTCACAAGTTGCACATGAGGAGGAAAATGAAGGAAAGTAATGGAAAATTGAAGAAAATAGAGGCCTCATTAATAAAAAGGCTTCTAAGGATTAGTTCATGGCTTTTTTCGGTTTAGCCTTTTGTTAGTTTAGTGTCAGAATTTGTCTCAAGAGGGGAAAGAAAGTAATAAAGCAAGGAAAGGAAAGGAAAAGAAAAGAAGGACAAGGAAATCAAAGGAAGGCAAGGATCAAGAAGCTTCAGTGGGAATACTTGTAGGTAACAGATTACATGTGTGATTTCATAGTTTGCTTTGACATGAATGGTATGTGCATGTTTATATATGGTTCTTTTGTTGTCATTGGCATGGATTTGGACAAGATTTGGTAGTGGATTTTATCCTAGCCTTTCTATTTCCAGATAGCCATGGTGTGCTGGGATTATTCTCAGTTTGAACTTTGGATTGTCGGATGGTTTCAGAATCTGGGGTGAGGTGGTCTTAGGAAAATTCCCAAAGGCCTGGGAATGCCTTGACTTATAATGGTAGGATACACAGTAAAGCCTGAGGGTGGAGACAGGAATATCCCTCAAGGATGATGAAAAAATTCTGAGGCATCCAAGGTCGGTTCAATCTTGTGATCTTGGCACTGATTTAGGTGTGATCACGGTACGGAGAGGGTGGAGGTGGTTAAACCTCTAGATTCCCTTGGTTGTCTTAGATTGGTTTATCGAATGAGATCCCACATTCATGCTTGGAATATGGCACAAGGGTCGTTGGCTAAAGAGAGATTTGGCTCAACCAATCTATGGTCAGGTGGAACGTGGAAGTCCCAAACCTGGTTGGTAATTGTCTATGGTTAATGAAAGCTAAGTTTCTCTTTATTTTGGTAAGGAAATGTTTTGGTTATTATGTGGATTTAATGGTCATTCTCATATGGTTATTCATCTGGTTATATCTTGGTTATAATCATGGTTTTATGAAAAATCTCAGTAATGGATCTTTACTTGTTTTCACTCATAACTGAAGAAATAATGAATGTAAGACCTAATTGGCATTAATACAACTAATGAGAGAATGTAGTGACCCTTCTTGTTAATCCTCAAATAAGATTTCAGTACCTTATGTTCAGACTTGCATTCATGACTTGTAGGTTGCATATATAGGAAGTGTTTGACAAAATGTCAGTCTCGGTTAGGGATGGAAAGGTCAAGTCGTGGTTTTGGTTTTGGTTTACAAGAACTGTTTTCATGTATTTTATGAGTCCTAGATGTTTCATATCTTTCTAGGCAGAGTCTAAGACGCAACCTTGGAATAGCCTTAATTCTCATAGTTATTGGAACAACACTAGTAGAAAAATGCCACAATGGCATTGACGCAGGCCTATGGGAGAAAATAGGAATCCATAGTCACATGGAGGCCTTCGAAAGGGAGCGATTAGGGCTCTAGGTTAGGGAAAAGGTGAGTTGTCTTAGGGATTGGACACCTAGAGGGGTTGGGTTACTTCTGAGGGTCCTGTGGCACATGAGAGAAGTCAGTAAGGTCTAGTTGTGTTGACTCCATTTTATTAAGGTGATTTAGGAGGTTGATTCATATCATAGTAGCCACTCATCTCATGTTTACCCTAGCTAAGCCAGTGAAAGTGGGTTGATGTGAGAGGAGGTGTGTTATGGGGTGGTCTCATAGTGGTTTGTGCTCTCTTTGGGTCATATTTGATACTACAAGGTGGTACTAGAATGTGGTTTCACTCTCTTTGGGTAAGTCTGATGTTATCAAGGTTATGATTGTCATGCATGGGATTAGGGCATATAGTTGGTATGATAATGCATGATGTTGTTGTGATGTTATGTTATTACATGGGTATGGTTATGGTTATACATGTACATGCTAATATGGATTGATATTGTAGATGAGATAAGCCTCCCATGAAAATCACTAAGGTATGGATTTGGTTTTTGTATCTATTTGGTTTATTTGACACGGTATACTTGCAGGAAGAGGAGAATCCAAGATGACAAGAAAAATGGTAGACTATAGTTCCCATGACACTTCCTACAAATCAGTTAGGCAACAAGGCGAAGAGTATTCTCCTGGTATAGCAGATACAATAAGGAGCTTGATGGAAGATATTAGAAGTTTCAAAGTGGATAGTGAAAGGTTGGTTGAGGCTCAAGAAATACTTGAAATGGCTCAGGAGAATCATGTAGAGGTTAATGCAACAATCCTTCAAAGATTGGAAGAGTTGCAGAACCAAGGATAAATTAGAATCAATCAAGAGAAGGAAGAGAAAACTAATGGAGCCTATGGTAGAAGATCTAGGTCCAGATACATGTTGGATAGAGGGGACATAGTTAGAGGTGCTAGATCAGTTGATGCACATAAGAAGAGGATTGGTATGTGTGGGCATCATTACAGTCATCACCGTCATCATCCTTATAGGAGGAGAGAGTATTTACCTAAGGATTTCAAGAAGTTGAATCCTCCTACATTTGATGGAGAGATGAAGAATATGGAAGATGCAGACTCATGGTTGCTTGGAGTGAAGAAATTATTCATATTTCATAGCTACTTAGGGAACATGAAAGCCAAGATAGCCCCTTTCAGTCTTAAAGGGAAGGAAAATATCTGGTGGGATTCATGTGAAGGATGTCAAGGGAATTTGGGAAGAAGACTTAATTTGGGATAATTTTGAGAGGATCTTCAAGAAGAAGTACCTATCAAAGAGGTGTTATGATGATAGATCTAAGGAGTTTTATGAGCTACATATGGGTTCTATGATAGATGATGAGTATACTAGAAGATTCCTAGAGCTGTTGAGGTGTGTGCCTTATCTCAAGGAGGATAAGGCTAATATCTAAAGATTCATCAATGAATTGCCAACAACATATAGAGATGGGTTCGAGTTTGATGAACCTAAATCATTAGAGTAAGCCATATGTAAATAGAAGCATTGTTATGAGCAGTCAAAGTGAAAACTTGAGCTGAAATGTGACTTGAAGGGAAATGATAAAGTAAAAGGAAAATGGCCACCAAAGCAGGGAAGACCTCAAGATGTAGGTGAGAAAGAAAATGTTTCTCCTTACGATAAGTTTAGTGCAGTTGAGAAGGGACATGTGTCGCATCCTAGAGAGAAGCATACTAGAGGTGATAGTAGAGCACCATTGTAGTGTTGGATATGTGGTAAAGATCATCGTAAGAAATATTGTCCATTGTACTAGGGAGCTAGGCCTAATATCTATAATGCTTAGGAGGCACAGATAGTTGGGGATGTTGGTCTTGGTATTCCTTAGATTTATGTAGCTATGGACAACATGCAAGCAAATCACCAACCATCTATCATTGAGATGGATAGTAATATTTGTGCTCAAGTTATTTCTATTTTTATTGATCTTAGATCTAATTATAGTTATGTTAATCTTGACCTGGTGGATAAGTGTGGATTGAGAAAATAAGTGCACATAGAGTCTTGGTTGGTGCAGTTTGAGACAAGTACGAGGAAGAAAGTTCATCACTAGGTAAGATATTGTGCATTTGAGTTTAATTTTATACCTACAACAACACATTTGGATGTACTTCCATTGGGATCATATAGTATTCTTTTGGGTATGATTTGGATGTATCTTCATAGGACCAAAGTATATTTATATGACAGGGCTATTGAGCACTTGGATGATAATGGAGAGAAGAGAATATTGCAGGGGAAGAAGAACCCTACATCAGTAAGGATGATCAAATCTATGCAAGCTAAGTGTAGTTCCTGAAAAGGGTGTGTGATGTTTGCAGTTCATATTTCCAGTGACAATAGTAAGGATGTTGAGGATGAAGAAATATTCAACAGGTATGTTGTGTTGCAACAGTTTTAGCATTTGTTTCCATCAAATATTTCAGATTTTCCTCTGCACAGGGAAGTAGACTTTTCTATCGAGTTGGTACCAAAGGTAACATAAACATCAAAGGCACCTTATAGGATGAGAAATCCATAATTATTAGATTTAAAGTTGCAGTTAAAGGAAATGCTTGATAATGGATACATTAGGCCAAGTGTATCGCCTTGGGGTGCACCAGTATTGTTCGTGAAGAAGAAGGATGGTACTCTTAGATTGTGGATTGATTGCAGGCAACTTAACAAGGTGACAATCAAGAAAAGATATATGTTCTTGATGATTGATGACTTATTTGATTAGTTGAAGGGAGCAACAGTATTCTCAAAGATTGACCTGAGATCAAGATACCATTAGGTAGGAATCAAAGAAGAGGACATCTACAAGACTACCTTCGGGATCAGGTATGGGCATTATGATTTTATTGTAGTTCCATTCGGTTTGACTAATTCTCCAACTAATTTTATGTGTTTGATGAATAGTGTGTTGCATCCTTATCTAGACAAGTTTGTCATTGTATTCATTGATGACATCTTGATATATTGTAAGAATGAGGAAGAGTGTCCCAATCATTTAGCAAAATTGTTGAGATTTCTAAGAGAGCATCAATTGTATTCTAAGATTAGCAAGTGTAGTTTATTTCAGACAAAAGTACACTACTTGGGACATGTTGTGTCCAAGAATGGAATAGTAGTAGTTCTAGAGAAGATAAAAGGATATCACGGGGTGGGAAACTACTAGAAATGTGGATGAATTCAAATCATTCATGGGCTTAACAAGTTACTACAGGAGGTTCATCTAGAACTTCTCACAGATTGCATATCCTATTACATCATTGTAGAGGAAAGGTAAGAAGTTTGAATGGAAAAAAGGAGTGTGCAACTAGTTTTGAGCAATTGAAGCAATTGTTGAAAAATGCTCCATTGTTAAAGATTGCAGACCCATATAAAGAGTTTGTAGTATGTATAGTAGCTTGGAAGAGAGGGCTTGGTGGAGTCTTTGTGCAGAAGGGACAAGCGATATGCTATGATTCTAGGAAACTGAATGACCACAAGCAGAACTATGTGACTCATGATCTTGAGTTGGCAGCTATTATTCATGCCTTGAAGATGTGGAGATATTATCTTCTTGGTAGGAGGTTTATGTTGATGAGTGATCAAATTGGACTAAGATATGTATTTGACTAGCCGAATTTGAATGATAGGAAACCTAGATGGTTCGCTACCCTTAGTGAGTTTGACTTTGAGATTAGGTACACTGAGGGAAAGGAGAAAAGGGTTGCATATGCTCTCAATAGGAAGGTGCAATTGAACCATGTTGCAGTAGTGAGCTCATATGGCATAAATATACAATATCAGATATTACATTAAAGATAATAGGATGACAAGTACAAGGAGATTATGCACAAGTTACAACAGGGTATAGGTGATCAGAATGTGGATTATCATCATACGACATATGGATAGGTGATATTTACGGATAAGATCTATGTGTCAAATGATAGTGAACTCAAGAAGCTTATCTTGTTGGATTTTCATGTAAAACCATGTTCAGTTCACCTAGGTTATCAAAATACGTTGACAAGAGTAAAGAAGTTCTACTACTCACTGTGTTAGTGTCAGTGCTTTCACACTACCATCAGTGATCAAATTTCTCTTTTGCATTTCACATCAGGTGTCCCATTCTAATGAGATGCACTCCATTAGGTCATGGATCAACTAATGGTAGGGTTTTATTTCATTTGTTCCTCATGCTGTATACCTGCTGATCTATTTCACATATATTTTAAGGCATTCATAGTCATTCCAGTTTACTTCATTTATAAAAAATCAATATTATACTTTAGTCTCATTAGGTCTTAGGGTTTTTCTCCATGGTCATTCACATGAAAAACAAATGTCAACAGGCACATGAGGACTTATTCAAAAATCATAATTTCTTGGTTTGTAAGCTTAATAAAGCTCTTTAAACTCAAAACTAGTTTTGAGTTGAAAGAGCAGAACATTTGTATTTTATCATTTCACTTCATGTAATTCAATGTAATTTTGTGGTTTCCATATGTAACACTATTCACATGCTACTCCTGGTCACTTGCCAACTTGGGCAATTCCTACCACTACAAAAAAGTCAAAGAAAAGAGCATCATTCCACCTGTGGACATGCAAAAAGTCAAAAAGAAGTTAAAATAGAGTATTTTAGAGGAGCAAACAAACATTAGAAAGTGGGTTATGTTTAATGAAAAATAAAAGGGCTTGAAAAGGTATAAAAAGCATTTCATCTTTCATATCACCTTATTGTGAAATCTAAAGTGCTAAGGAGAGATCAAACAATGATTTTAAGGTGTCATTGGACAAAAAGAAGCAAGTTGAGGTGCTGTTGGAGAAAAATAGAGGCGTTGGGCACCTATTTCCTGGCATTGTGCATTCATTTGGCACTATGCACCTGTTGGAGTGCGCTGCGCATCTATTGGAAGCTACCCACTCAATGCTAGGAACCTCAAACAAGGTAAAAAATCACTCAAATTTCCTCTAATTTGCAAAGATTTCTTCTCCTACATGTAAGTGTTGCTACTTTTCTTGCCATAAAACTTTTTGTGCTTAGAGCTAATTTGTGAAAAGACTAAACCTTAAATTTTGTTGAAGCAAAGTTTATCCATAAAAGTTCACTATTTAATAGCTACCTTTTTCATAATTGGTGTCTGTTCCTTAAAACCATAACCCCTAAACACACTTCCTATTCCCATTCCCATTCACTCATATACACTTCCCTAAAACCCTACTTACATACATAACCCTCTACCCTAACCCTATACCCTCAATTCTAAAAACCCTAGTCATCCCCTTCATACCCTATTCCCTCAAACCCTACACTCTATCAAATCTCACTGATATCCCTATTTCCTCTCACTCATTCCTTTTCTTTTGAAAATCTCTTCATACTCATCATTCACCTACATTATCTTTCTTTCCCCACAAGCATATACAGTCAAATAAGACAATGGACAGAAATTATGAGATTGGGGAAGAGACCCTCAGTGATAGTTCTAGGGAACTAAACTTGCAGCGGAGGAGACCTCACAAAGGAGGAAAGATAACCTGGGAGAAGCCCATTAGCCTTAAAGAATTACTTGCTTGTCCCTTTTCCATCACATGTTTCGAGCATCAGTCTTGTTATGGGTTCTGTGAAATGGTGGAGAGAGTCAAATATCACTATGAATTACCAAGGCTATTTGTGTCACACTTGGAAAATCTTGAAGTACAACTTGTTGGAGTCACTTTCACTCTGTCATCTGCCATCATTTCAGAGGCTACAGGCATCCCAAACATAGGTGAAAAATGGAACAAAGGGCAGTACATTGACAGGGAATTTTATGAGCCTTACATCAAGGCTGCATGCCTCAGCAAGCTGAAAAGGGTGTTTCCATTCAAATTCTTGCAAGACAGGTTTGCCTCACTCATGAAGATCATCATTAAATATTTTACTTGTGAAGGTAGGGTTTCAAGGTTGTATGCCTATCACATTTGGTTGTTGATGCATTTTACTAGAGTAAGAATGATGGATCTTCCTTTCTTCATGTTCCAGAATATTGGATCTTCCTTTCTTCATGTTTTGGAATATTGAAAAGATAGCACACTATGTCAAGAAAAAGCCTTATCCCCAACAAATGAACAACATTTACCACTTCTCTCTGATCAAGATCATTGTGTTGCATCAGTTGAATAGATTGAATATACCATGGGAAACCTTCATTTCTCATGAGGTTTTCAAAGGTCCTCAAATATTTTCATTAATGCATCAGGAGGAAGCTTAGCCTTCAGGACATGAACAAGCCAAAGAAACTAAAACTTTAGGAGTGCTAGTGTTTGTCACCTATGAGAGAGGCACTAGGAGGATTTTTGCAACTACCAAGTGAGTACTATCTCCACAAGGAGTGGAAGGGGTCTCACCTTCATCTACAGATCATAGGCAAATGTTATCTCCACCTAGAGTTGAAGGGGCTTTATCTTCTTCTCTAGCTAAGCAGGTACAGGTTGGTCAGCATCAGAAGGGTAGAGATAAAGGAAAGGAAAAGGTGCATGAGGATGATCTTAGTGAGGGGCAAGAGAGAGATATTGTCCTGGTGGACCATGAGGTGGCTCAAGAGGAGAATGTCATGGATTTGGATGCTCAAAATCCAAGGAGTGTCAAGGATTTGATCATCAAGGAAAAAGAGGCTGACATTGAAGCCCTATCAGTCAATTTAGAAAGAGAAAAGTGGATAATCAAATACCTTAAGTAGGAAAATATGCAATTAACTGATAAACAAGCTATTATGGAATTGCAAATGATTAGGGAAGAAAGGCAAGAAGTAAAGAAAGCAAAGGGCAAGATGACCTCCATTGAGCAAGAAATTGAGAATGATCGAGAAACTTGGTTAGAGAGGGTGAAAATTCACCTTGAGAAGCTACTTGAGAACGCCAATAAAGAGAAGAAAATGCTTCGCCACATGGCTTATCACTATTTAACCTGGAACAAGCTATGCAATATAAGAATGAGAAAGCTAAAGGCAAGGTTGAGGAAAATTTTGAGAAGCAAAAAGGAGAAAAACAGGTTAGAAATTCTTGATTATGCCTCCTTAGCTCATCATAGCAGTTCTTGAGGGTGCTCTATACCAAATTTGGGGCAATTTTGAGAATCTTTTGTCATTTTCAAATTTTGAAATTAGAAAAGTAGGAAAATGCGTTGCACTTTTGACTCGAGCATATTTTGAAAGATTTGTTTGCATTTTTGGATTCAGCATGAAAAAACATGCAAACCCAAAAATTTTCATCAATGTTGGAGTAGATCTTGGTCACCTAAAGGCCAAAAACCATCAAAAAATGACCTCTCTGCCACTTTTTTGACACACAGGAAGCAGTATTCGGAGATTCCTTTTTTGAGGGTGCAAATGACATCCAAATCTAGAAATTCAAGTTGTTCCAAAAAGTAGGCTCAACAGGCTTTCCAACAAGCTATCCTGTAGCCAATTTTGTTGGCATTATGGTTCTGGTATGATTATATGTTTCAGATGTTGTACTTGATGGCAACACCCATGGCATGGCTCTCATTTTGATGAAAATAAAGAAGTACGCAGGAGAACAGTTTAGGAGGTGTGTACTCGCAGGTATACCATGCAGGGACCGCGTCCAAATACGCGGGTTACCCACTCATGGGGTGCGTACCCCAGTGCACACATTTCAAGACAGTAAAGCGCCCACTCGTGGGGTTTCTCATGGTATTTAGCCGACGGTTTTGTGTTATTATGGTGTCGGCCCATGGTATTAGTCCATGATTTAAGTAAGATCATGCCTATATAAAGCTAAGGAGATCATTTGGCTTTTGTATCTTTGGTGTTTTGAATATCTTAAAATCTGATATTGGGTTCTCGGTTTAAAAGCTTGATCTTTAGAAGAGAAGTTGGAAGCGAATCTGTGAAGGGTGATCTCTCGAGCACAAGATCAGATCTGAGTATCTGACTGTATTTTGGCCCTAATCAGAGGTGCGCAAGTGATCAACAGTGACAGTGCATGGGTACGCAGAGGAAAAAAAGGGTCAGTGCGTGGGTACGCAGAAAAGACAAAGGGGCAGCGCGTGGGTACGCAGAGACGACAAAG
>APFE030693861.1:0-54471 GCA_000404065.3 Pinus taeda
GTATTGTATCTTATTACAGGTCACCTCCCAGCTCGGAAAAACTTCAGATCCTCATAGTAAAGCATTTCACCCGACATCAGAAAGATTAACGACCTCATGCTTTAGGGGGCAACTGTTATAGACAATTTTGGGCACTTCAACCCCAATCATAAATGTCCATAAACTGAGGGCTCCTAAGTCCCTAAAAGTGTTGCTACTGCCTAAAGGAACAAGGTCAATTGATTACATCATCTCCCAGAAGTTCTCCACTGAAAACTGCTCATAAATGGTCAAAACTAGACCATACTGAAAGCTCAATGCAAGGGGTGCGATGCATATCACCTTCCTAGTGTACAAGGTGTGATTCATACTGATTTGCTCCTCTGTAGGGTGCGATGGTCAGGAATGGACAAATGGCGGGAACCAAAATGCAAGGTGGAAGATCATGGAATCTTCCAGAAGCTTTCCCTCTGACGCTTGCCACTCCATTTTTGACCAGGAATGAGTAAGAGATCGTCATTCTCCAAGTGGAAGCAGGAACTATCAGAGAGAAGACACTAATCAAGATCCTAGAAGATGACTCACCTCTCTGTAATCATCTATATATGGATCCCTCATCACAGAGATCCATAGGCTAGAATTTTGTATCTTATAGAGAAGTGCTCTTGGTTTTCTTGTGTACATTCACAGTGTTAGGTGATCTAACTTTGCTTGAGGTGAAGAAGGGCTTCCTAGTTGGAGGATGATGCTGGGTCAGAGCTCATGGTTGTAATCCTCTTGCTACTTTTCATCTGAATAAAGTTATTCTTATTTCCTTCCATATTTGTGTGTACTTGTTTATATATACATGTATATGGTTAATACACATCTGATCCTGTATTATTCATGAATTTAGATCCTTGTTTCTTGCATAGTAGTATGTTGTTGTGATTCCACAGGTTCTTTTGAAGCTGGGTAGACAAAGGAGAAGCGGCAAAACTCTATCAAGAAGGAGAGGAAATCAAGCGCAAGACTCAGGTTGGTCCTCTTGTTTCTCCTCTTATCTCTTTTCATAAAAGTAAACAATAATAGACTTTGATTGTTTGTTTCTAAGATAGCCACCCATCTTAGTGGGAATAGAAGCATCCGAGTGGACACTATTCCCGGATAACAGCTAGAAAGCGTAAACTGTTTTGACACCCGATTTTAAAACAAAGTTTTTGAGAAAACCAGGGTGAATCTGAAAATAATAGGACATGAATTTTATCCAGAATGGGTTGAATTTAATAAATTAGAAATCATTTCCTTGGATTCCTAACCATTTGGGAGAAATGAAGGGTTCCTTAGAGCTCCATTTTGCAGATTACATGAGGGAAAAATGATTTGTTTTGAATTGTTTTAACATGGCCAGTTGAAAGCAGAAAAATCCAATTCAATAAAAAACTCTGCTCCACATGGTATGTGTGTTAGCCTCCTTCTACAACAGGTATTCATCTTTCATGATCGACATTTTTACATGCCAAATATGTCATACTTTGCATGTTGCAATGTTCCATATTTGCTACAGAGGCCAAAGAAGTGTCCATGAGAGTGTGCTAGCCTAAATGCCCCTGTTGTGTTCCATTTTTGATGAGTTGATCCATTTCATGTTTTCAAGTGTCATATCCATTCACATCTCAAACATAAGGCAGTTTTCCATTTGGAGGAGCTCAAGCGAGGCATGTCTAACTTCCCCTTCTTCCTCTTTCCTCAATCACTCACTAATTTCCCCCAAAGAGGTCAAGATCTGCTTGATATCTCTTAGTCTCATCATTTTTCATATCAATTGCCTTGGTAAAGATCTGTTGTACTCAAGGAATGTTCATACTTCCTCTATAAGTCCTATTTCCCCTTTAAAGCCTAAGATTTCTATCCTTAGCGCTTTCTGATCAAATTTAATACTAACTTCTAATTTATTATGTAAATCCCACTTATTCTTCCCTCCCCATACTAAAACTATATATAAAATCCCCCTAAGTACATATCCCCTCCATTGGTTGAAATATAACCATAAATATGCTTGGGAATTACTAAGTTTACTTGAGACTTAGTAAGGACCCTCATCTTGCTCATTTAAACCACCCTCCAATTAACTCGGAGAAAAGAAAAATATCTTGTTGTTGCTACTGTTTGATTTCTGAGAACAATACTATCTCGAAATGATGCTTATCTTAATCGCCACATTGTAAATCATAACCTTTTTGAACCAGTAATTCAGGCTTTTACTGCTAATGGAAATCGATATAATCCTCTTAATTCAACAGTTCTTGAGCTTATAAAATATATCCGTAAGGAAAATATTAAATGCTTGGTTGAATACTTGATCAATAAATTTTCTGATCAATTAGAAAAGTTAGATTGTGTGGGTACTTTCCAAGCACTAAAGTTGAAATATGAGCAGACTCTTGATGGAGTGACTACAAGAAGTGTGTCCTGAGACAAGGGCCCAAATCATTCAGGTCAGATGAATAACATTGTTGATCAGAGAAAGAGGGCAGGTGACCGAGCTCTTGAGAATGAAGAGGAAGATTAATTCAATGAGGACAGTGATGACGAAGAGGATACTGCATCTGCTCGTAGAGGACGTGTACCCAATGAATAGGGACATGCTGCTGTGGTGAATGGAAGTGCTTGTTTTTCATCTTTCAGGGATGGGCCCATTGCTTTGGTTGATTATGAAGATGAAGAGGATGATTCTCCAGTGCCAGAGAGTGTTACTAAAGAAGTTACTGTTGTACAATCTATAAGCTCAATGTTTTCTACTACTACTACAAGGGACAATTCTTTGGGACATGAAGCAATTGGCTCTGAGAGCCCCAAACAAAAATTGGTTACAAAAGATTCCAGGAATGGTGAGCCTGGTTCTCTAAAGAAGCGTAGACTAAAAGAAAATGCAAAAGATGTTTCTTCGTCGACGGATTCGATAGATTGTTTCCAGCAAAGCATGCCCAAGGAAAACTGTGCTCTGGAAACAATTGATGGAAAAGATGAAGTTCTCAAAGTCGGTGATGCTGGGGCAGATGTCTCGAAAAATGAAACAAGAGGATTTTCTGTTTCAAGGGAGAATTTAAATGGTCACGAAATCAACATCATTGAAGCAAGAGAAGGCAGTGAAAACATACCATCAATATCTAATGAGGCCTCTGAATTGGACAGGTCAGAAAATGTTGTCAAATTAAAGAATCCATTGAAAGGAAAAACCAGTGAAGGGAAACTTAATGCATCATCAAAGATAGTGAAGTCTGGCTCCACTTCTCTAGAGCCTTATATTGTTTGATAATCATGGTCCTACGTTTCAGTCACTATTTATCTTTGATCGGGTCTCTAATCTGCAACAACTTACCCTCTTGCTGTCACCACATTATTCAGCATAGGGAAATGCATGTTTTCTCCCACAAAGTCACTGCTGCATTGTTTGATGAGTGCTATACCAGGACCAACTTGAAATGAGGCTTCCCATGCATGCTATTTCTGCACTCTCATATATTTTACAAAGTGCTAGACTGAATGTTGAACAACTGGCTATGACAAATATTCTAGCTAAAAGTAGCAGCCTTCTCTCAACTCTCATAAATGACATAATGGATTTTTCAGAATTGGAGGATACTTCTTTGGTTCTTCAGTTACACCCCTTCCAGCTACATGGTATGCTGAAATATGCAGCACACCTCACAGAGACCATGTCTAGAAGCAAGGGTCTTCTATTAAATGTTGAAATAGGTGATGGGATGCCTGACCATGTGATAGGAGATGAAAAACGAATTCTACGGATTATTTTACATATGGTTGGAAATGCAATCAATTCAACCAAACAACGAACAATACCAATTCGCATCTATGTCGAAGACAGAGATGAAGGTTGGTGGGACTCCAACAATCGACTCTTCAGACTTTCTTCGATCGCCTCGGCCCAGATTAGCTCCAGACAGTAGGATTTTGGCCTCAGCATGCTACCGGTAAGCAATCCTCCTTTATTATGCAATTTTGACTTGTTTTTGATAATATTTTGATCGAGCAAGCGCCAAAACCTCCAGAAGTCTGTAGAAAGTGCCACAACAACTATTTTTGCCATAAAGAGATAAAAAAGGGTGATTTAGCAGTTTAAAGAGGATCAGCAGAGAAAAAGAGTCCTTATTCAATGAAAAAGAGTATGAATGGCGCGTTAAAGTGTATCAGCGAAGGAGTTAATAGAATATCAGTGGAGAACTTAATATCAAAGCAGAGGAGCATTAAAGACCATCCAAACAAAGTCAATGAATACCAGAACAGAGTTAAAGGCCATTAAAGCTGAGTCATATCAGATTTAATAAGAATCAGAGCCACCTAAGAGTAGTAGAACCGACTAAGAGGTGCAGATAAGAGATTAAAGGCACAATTATTGCAGATTGGATAGCAAAGCTACCAAAGGACGCCCCATAGCCTCATTTTTGATGCAGCTGTCCCCAGTGCAGCATTTGATATATATTTTTACATTACTTGCAAGAGAAGTTAGGTTAATTGCAGTTATTTCCTTAGATCTTCTAGCAGATATATTTTTGTAGATATTTTGCCTATAAATACAGCCCTGAACAATGTAATAAGTGTGGGTTGGTTGATATTCCTCTGGAGAGACTTGCGCTGTAGATTTTGGGAGTTCTATAATCAAAGATTGTTGGAGTGCATTGTTATGAACTGCTGGTTGTGGTTTTGATGGCATAAGGAGCTTGTTTCAGAATTCTAATGCTTCTACATGGCTCAATAAGTTTTTTTTTTCTCGCCTCTGTTTTCAGTTTATATGTGTCTGTTTCATCTATGTGTCATGATCCAAGTTGCAGAAAGAAAGAATAGCTTAGAACTCGCTTAGCAGCACTCTATGCTCCGTTTCTGTGATTTCTTAATGTTTTCTTCTGAAATAGTGATCAATATGCATACTTAATTGATCATGTTTAAGCTATTTCTCTCATTTCTGAACGCTGTCTAGGAATTCTTCATTGCTCCTAGATATTATTCATTCACCTTCCCTCTTTGGCTGAATGAGAGATCCTTAATTGCCTCTCATCCCCTGACCTCCATTTCATCCTTGCTCCAGCATTAAAGATTGTTCCATGCGTAGTTATCTTGCTCTGTATTCCTCTCTTTTGCCAAAGAAAACACACCCAGCAGCCCTTAATCCTTGACTCCATGCCCAATGGTTTGAACTTCTTACACTTTGCATGCCAACTCTGCCTGAATAGAGCAACCATCCCAACAAAATCAAACAAAACCCATGTGCATCATATCTAGCCTAAAATCATCCCTTAAAAAGAGCTAAATCCCTAAGAGAGAGCCCTCTCTGACTGTTGGTAGGCTAGGACCTGCAGTCCAAAGCTTGGTTTGTGGTTACCTCGGTTGTATTCCCTTAGGAGTCAAAGGGAACAACCTGAGTGCTAACATAATGGAAACTCCACTGGGGAACTGAATCATTTTGTTCATCATTGTAAGTCCCCATTTTTTATTAGTTTTCCTTTCGAATAAGTCTTAAACTTGTTTTGAAAAATCCAAAAAAAAAAAAAAAAATCTCAAAAAATCTCAAAATATTTTGTTTCTTATTGCATATTTAGCTCTGATCTGTGTGGTGGACAGAGATTAGGCCCTTCAAAGTTAATTTATTTATCCACCTGGTGACTCCACATAATCCTCATAATAAAGACTCCGCTGGAGAAATGAGCCCAAAAGAAACATATGAGCAGATCAGGATTTTGACATGGATTACTATCCAAGAGGTCATGGTCTTTCTCTTCCATAGAATTTTGTTGTGTATATTGTATTTTAAAAACGATTATAAATTATATTTTTATGATTTGCCTTTTGAAAACGTTGTTGAAAAGCCTCCTTGCACATTAGAACAGTAGCCTTTAAACGTTGTTGAAAATCATCATGCAGCAAAGGAGGAAACAAATATCAAGCCCAATCATTCAATCCCTGTACATAATCCCGTGCCTCGTAAGGTTCCTGACAGATATAAGCCTCTCATTTTGCCTCCCGTGCTCAATCCTTTGCCCAAGAATCATCCTGAGTATCTCCCACGATTTGATGGAGAGAACGGGGTTACTGCTCAAAAGCATATCCAGGCTTTTGAAGACTATCTTAATATATTTGAAGTGGAAGATCAGGATGTTGGTATTAGGATGTTTGCCCTTTCTTTGCAAAGCGAAGTTAGGACTTGGTTTAAAGCATTGCATGAGGCTAGCATCTCTAATCTTAAGTAGTTTTCCAAACTCTTCCTTGATAGATGGATCATCAAACTTAATTTCCTCTCGCTCATTCATGATTTTGATTAGTTAAAAAAGCTCCCTAATGAATCTGTTCAACAATTTTCTGATCGATTCAATCAAGTCTATCTTTCTATGCCATTGAATATTAGGCCTCCCCTTGATCTAGCTCTATTGCACTATCCTAGAGCGTTTGATCAAGAAATTGAGTTCTGTTTGAAAGAAAGATGCCCGTCCACTTTGAAAGAAATGCAAAACATAGCTGTAGACGTGGAGGAAAATCTGAAGATGAGAGATGAGAGGCGCAAAGCAGAGCAAGAAGAAATACTTCATAGTTTGTTACAAAAGTCAGAGGAAATGATGCAGCTAATCAAAATGAAAGTTGAATGTTTAGAGCACCAGAACAGATCTATTTTGCAAAAGGAAAGTAGTGGCATTCACGAACAAACCTGCCATGAATCAGATGACATATTCATACAACCATACATGATGGAGCAGTCTCCTGATATACTACATGAATATAACAACTTCTCTTCTTTCAACTGCTTGCCAAAATACGATGAGTATAATGATGATTATGAGCATAATGACCAAATCAGAAGCACAGAAGAAACAGATCCTATTTTGGTAGAAAGCGAAGTTCAGGCTCAGCAACTTGAATGCAATGATCAGCGTGCTCGTTTCAACTATGAAGAGAGGAAGGAAAATGTAGAAAATTTTTAATTCAACGAAGGAACTTTACCATTTTGTCTCGAATCTTTTCAGTTTTTTAAGTATAATTACCATGCAGTTTGTGATCAAGTGTCATTAAATATTGATGTTGATCAGCTAGCGGAGAGTCAAATCCTTGCTCATGATGCATTAGCTTTAGTTTTGTAGCCCCAAAGAGCCATCGAGTATCAGATTGAGGAAGATTCGAAAGCAGCTGTTCATGACCAAGTGATCCAAGTGGATCCCCTGCCTCTTTGTTTTCAGCCATCTGAGTTTTTCGAAGAAGAAGAGGAGCACCCTGCACAGATCAGTCAAGGGCCATATGAGCCTGTTTGTAATAAATTGCAAATATTAGTTCATATTTTATATGATTCATCTGCTGGCAGGGTGTACGATGAAGTAAAAAAGTGCTCTTCTCCATTAGAAGGCTGCAAGGCTCAATATCAAGTTTTTGATAGTCTGCCAATTCCAAAGCATGATCGCTGTCCCAAACTTTTGTACAGTTCTTTAATTCAGCCCAACAATTGTATATACATGTTGCATGACCCTTTTGTACAGTGTTTAAATTCAACAAAGAAGGTCAGCAGTTTTCTGATCTTCTCAATGGTTAACAAAGCTAGATCAGATTCCAAGATCTCCATTTCAAGCATCAGCAAGTGCAAGCAGCAAAGCTCACTGATGTTTATATTGCTTAAGTGGCTACATTGGCTATTTAATTTTACCTAACAGCAAAGTAAGTTTTGATTAGGGTAAGTAGGTAGGATTAATAAGGCAGCCAACAAAGGGAATTTTGCAAGAATACAACAACAACTAAAGACTAAGGCATTCTGACCTGCTGTTCTTGACTTTTCACGAGGAAAATCCATCCCCAAGTGGAGCCACTGTTAGCCTCCTGCTGCAGCAGGTATTCATCTCTCATGATCGACATTTTTACAAGCCAAATATGTCATACTTTGCATGCTGCAATGTTCCATATTTGCTACAGAGGCCAAAGAAGTGTCCATGAGAGTGTGCTGGCCTAAATACCCCTGTTGTGTTCCATTTTTGATGAGTTGATCCATTTCATGTTTTCAAGTGTCATATCCATTCACATCTCAAGCATAAGGTAGTTTTCCATTTGGAGGAGCTCAAGCGAGGCATGCCTAACTTCCCCTTCTTCCTTTTTCCTCAATCACTCACTAATTTCCCCTAAATAGGTCAAGATCTACTTGATATCTCTTAGTCTCATCATTTTTCATATCAATTGCCTCGGTAAAGATCTGTTGTACTCAAGGAATGTTCATACTTCCTCTATAAGTCCTATTTCCCCTTTAAAGCCTAATATTTCTATCCTTAGAACTTTCTGATCAAATTTCATATTAATTTCTAACTTATTATGTAAATCCCACTTATTCTTCCCTCCCCATACTAAAAATATATATAAAATCCCCCTAAGTACATATCCCCTGCATTGGTTGAAATATAACCATAAATATGCTTGGGAATTACTAAGTTTACTTGAAACTTAGTAAGAACCCTCATCTTGCTCATTTAAACCACCTTCCAATTAACTCGGAGAAAAGAAAAATATCTTGTTGCTGCCACTGTTAATTTTTCTGAGAACAATACTATCTCGAAATGATGCTTATCTTAATCGCCACATTGTAAATCATAACCTTTTTGAACCAGTAATTCAGGCTTTTACTGCTAATGGAAATCGAAATAATCCTCTTAATTCAACAGTTCTTGAGCTTATAGAATATATCCGTAAGGAAAATATTAAATGCTTGGTTGAATACTTGATCAATAAATTTTCTGATCAATTAGAAAAGTTAGATTGTGTGGGTACTTTCCAAGCACTAACGCTGAAATATGAGCAGACTCTTGATGGAGTGACTACAAGAAGTGTGTCCTGAGGGAAGGGCCCAAATCATTCAGGTCAGATGAATAACATTGTTGATCAGAGAAAGAGGGCAGATGACCGAGCTCTTTAGAATGAAGAGGAATATTAATTCAAAGAGGATAGTGATGACGAAGAGGATACTGCATCTGCTCGTAGAGGACGTGTACCCAATGAACAGGGACATGTTGTTGTGGTGAATGGAAGTGCTTGTTTTTCATCTTTCAGGGATGGGCCCATTGCTTTGGTTGATTATGAAGATGAAGAGGATGATTCTCCAGTGCCAGAGAGTGTTACTAAAGAAGTTACTGATGTACAATCTATAAGCTCAGTGTTTTCTGCTACTACTACAAGGGACAATTCTTTGGGACCTAAAGCAATTGGCTCTGAGAGCCCCAAACGAAAATTGGTTCAGAAGATTCCAGGGATGGTGAGCCTAGTTCTCTAAAGAAGCGTAGACTACAAGAAAATGCAAAAGATGTTTCTTCGTCGACGGATTCGATAGATTGTTTCCAGCAAAGCGTGCCCAAGGAAAATTGTGCTCTGGAAACAATTGATGGAAAATATGAAGTTCTCAAAGTCGGTGATGTTGGGGCAGATGGCTCGAAAAATGAAACAGGAGAATTTATTGTTTCAAGGGAGAATTTAAATGGTAATGAAATAAACATCATTGAAGTAAGAGAAGGCAGCGAAAACATACCATCAATATCTAATGAGGCCTCTGAATTGGACAGGTCAAAAAATGTTGTCAAATTAAAGAATCCATTGAAAGGAAAAACCAGTGAAGGGAAACTTAATGCAACATCAGAGATAGTGAAGTCTGGCTCTACTTCTCCAGGGCCATATACTGTTCGATAATGATGGTCCTGCATTTCAGTCACTATTTATCTTTGATCGGGTCTCTAATCTGCAACAGCATACCCTCTTGTTGTCACCACATTATTCAGCATAGGGAAATGCATGTTTTCTCCCACAAAGTCACTGCTGCGTTGTTTGATGAGTGCTATACCAGGACCAGCTTGAAATGAGGCTTCCCATGCATGATATTTCTGCACTCTCATATATTTTACAAAGTGCTAGACTTAATGTTGAACAACTGGCTATGACAAATATGCTAGCTAAAAGTAGCTGCCTTCTCTCAACTCTCATAAATGACATGATGGATTTTTCAGAATTGGAGGATACTTCTTTGGTTCTTCAGTTACACCCCTTCCAGCTACATGGTATGCTGAAAGATGCAGCACACCTCACAGAGACCATGTCTAGAAGCAAGGGTCTTCTATTAAATGTTGAAATAGGTGATGGGATGCCTGACCATGTGATAGGAGATGAAAAACGAATTCTACAGATTATTTTACATATGGTTGGAAATGCAATCAATTCAACCAAACAAGGAACAATATCAATTCGCATCTGTGTCGAAGACAGAGCTGAAGGTTGGTGGGACCCCAACAATCGACTCTTTAGCCTTTCTTCGATCTCCTTGGCCCAGATTAGCTCCTGACAGCAGGATTTCGGCCTCAACATGCTACCAGTAAGCAGTCCTCCTTTATTATGCAGTTTTGACTCATTTTTGATAATATTTTGATCGGCCAAGCGCTGAAACCTCCAGAAGTCTGTAGAAGCGCCACAACAGCTATTTTTGCCATAAAGAGATAAAAAAGGGCGACTTAGCAATTTAAAGAGGATCAGCAGAGAAAAAGAGTCCCGATTCAATGGAAAAGAGTATCAACGATGCGTTAAAGTGTATCAGCAAAGGAATTAATAGAATATCAGTGGAGAACTTAATATCAAAGCAGAGGAGCCTTAAAGACCATCCAAACAAAGTCAATGAATACCAGAACAGAGTTAGAGGCCATTAAAGCCAAGTCATATTAGATTTAATAAGAATCAGAGCCACCTAAGAGTAGTAGAACCGACTAAGAGGTGCAGATAAGAGATTAAAGGCACAGTTATTGCAGATTGGACAACAGAGCTACCAAAGGATGCCCCATAGCCTCATTTTTGATGCAGCTGTCCCCAGTGCAACATTTGATAGATATTTTTACATTACTTGCAAGAGAAGTTAGGTTAATTGTAGTTATTTCCTCAGATCTTCTATCAGATCTATTTTTGTAGATATTTTGCCGATAAATACAGCCTTGAACAATCTAATAAGTGTGGGTTGGTTGATATTCCTCTGGAGAGACTTGCGTTGTAGATTTTGGGAGTTCTATAATCAAAGATTGCTGGAATGCATTTTTATGAACTCCTGGTTGTGGTTTTGATGGCATAAGGAGCTTGTTTCAGAATTCTAACGCTTCTACATGGCTCATTAAGTTTTTTTTTTCTCGCCTCTGTTTTCAGTTTATATGTGTCTGTATCATCTATGTGTCATGATCCAAGTTGCAAAAAGAAAGAATAGCTTAGAACTCACTTAGCAGCACTCTATGCTCAGTTTCTGTGATTTCTTAATGTTTTCTTCTGAAATAGTGATGAATATGCATACTTAATTGATCATGTTTAAGCTATTTCTCTCATTTCTGAACGTTGTCTAGGAATTCTTCATTGCTCCTACATATTATTCATTCACCTTCCCTCTTTAGGTGAATGAGAGATCCTTAATTGCCTCTCATCCCCTGACCTCCATTTCATCCTTGCTCCAGCATTAAAGATTGTTCCATGTGTAGTTATCTTGCTCTGTATTCCTCTCTTTTGCCAAAGAAAACACACCCAGCAGCCCTTAATCCTTGACTCCATGCCCAATGGTTTGAACTTCTTACACTTTGCATGCCAACTTTGCCTGAATAGAGCAACCATCCCACCAAACTCAAACAAAACCCATGTACATCATATCTAGCCTAAAATCATCCCTTAAAAAAAGCTAAATCCATAAGAGAGAGCCCTCTCTGACTGTTGGTAGGCTAGGACTTGCAGTCCAAAGCTTGGTTTGTGGTTACCTCGGCTTTATTCCCTTAGGAGTCAAAGGGAACAACCTGAGTGCTAACATAATGGCGACTCCACTAGGGAACTGAATCGTTTTGTTCATCATTGTAAGTCCCCATTTTTTATTAGTTTTCCTTTCGAATAAGTCTTAAACTTGTTTTGAAAAATCCAAAAAAAAAAAAAAAAATCTCAAAAAATCTCAAAATATTTTGTTTCTTATTGCATATTTAGCTCTGATCTGTGTGGTGGACAGAGATCAGGCCCTTCAAAGTTAATTTATTTATCCACTTGGCGACTCCACATAATCCTCATAATAAAGACTCCGCTGGAGAAATGAACCCAAAAGAAACATATGAGCAGATCAGGCTTTTGACCTGGATTACTATCCAAGAGGTCATGTTCTTTCTCTTCCATAAAATTTTGTTGTGTATATTGTAATTTAAAAAGGATTTTAAATTAGATTTTTATGATTTGCCTTTTGAAAATTTTGTTGAAAAGCCTCCTTTCACATTAGAACAGTAGCCTTTAAACGTTGTTGAAAATCATCATGCAGCGAAGGAGGAAACAAATATCAAGCCCAATCATTCAATCCCTGTACATAATTCCATGCCTCGTAAGGTTCCTGACAGATATAAGCCTCTCATTTTGCCTCCCGTGCTTGATCCTTTGCCAAAGAATCATCCTGAGTATCTCCCACGATTTGATGGAGAGAACGGGGTTACTGCTCAAAAGCATATCCAGGCTTTTGAAGACTATCTTAATATATTTGAAGTGGAAGATCAGGATGTTAGTATTAGGCTGTTTGCCCTTTCTTTGCAAAGCGAAGTTAGGACTTGGTTTAAAGCATTGCCTGAGGCTAGCATCTCTAATCTTCAGCAGTTTTCCAAACTCTTCCTTGATAGATGGATGATCAAACTTAATTTCCTCTCGCTCATTCATGATTTTGATCAGTTAAAAAGGCTCCCTAATGAAGCTATTCAACAATTTTCTGATCGATTCAATCAAGTCTATATTTCTATGCCATTGAATATTAGGCCTCCCCTTGATCTAGCTCTATTTCACTATCCTAGAGCATTTGATCAAGAAATTGAGTTCCGTTTGAAAGAAAGATTTCCATCCACTTTGAAAGAAATGCAAAACATAGCTGTGGACGTGGAGGCAAATCTGAAGATGAGAGATGAGAGGTGCAAAGCAGAGCAAGAAAAAAGACTTCATAGTTTGTTACAAAATTCAGAGGAAATGATGTAGCTGATCAAAATGAAAGTTGAATGTTTAGAGCACCAGAACAGATCTATTTTGCAAAAGGAAAGTAGTGGCATTCACAGACAAACCTGCCACGAATCAGATGACATATTCATACAGCCATACATGATGGAGCAGTCTCCTGATATACTATATGAATATAACAGCTTCTCTTCTTTCAACTGCTTGCCAAAATACGATGACTATAATGATGATTATGAGCATAATGACCAAATCAGAATGCAGAAGAAACAGATCCTATTTTGGTAGAAAGCGAAGTTCAGGCTCAGCAGCTTGAATGCAATGATCAGCATGCTCGTTTCAACTATGAAGAGAGGAAGGAAAATGAAGAAAAATTTGAATTCAACGAAGGAACTTTACCATTTTGTCTCAAATCTTTTCATTTTTTTAAGGATAATTATCATGCAGTTTGTGATCAAGTGTCATTAAATATTGATGTTGATCAGCTAGCGGAGAGTCAAATCCTTGCACATGATGCATTACCTCTAGTTTTGTAGCCCCAAAGAGTCATCGAGTATCAGATTGAGGAAGATTCAAAAGCGGCTGTTCATGACCAAGTGATCCAAGTGGATCGCCTGCCTCTTTGTTTTCAGCCATCTGAGTTTTTCGAAGAAGAAGAGGAGCACCCTGCACAGATCAGTCAACGGCCATATGAGCCTGTTTGTAATAAATTGCAAATATTAGTTCATATTTTATATGATTCATCTGCTGGGAGGGTGTACGATGAAGTAAAAAAGTGCTCTTCTCCATTAGAAGGCTGCAAGGCTCAATATCAAGTTGTTGATAGTCTCCCAATTCCAAAGCATGATAGCTGTCCCAAACTTTTGTACAGTTCTTTAATTCAGCCCAACAATTGTATATACATGTTGCATGACCCTTTTGTACAATGTTTAAATTCAACAAAGAAGGTCAGTAGTTTTCTGATCTTCTCAATGGTTAACAAAGCTAGATCAGATTCCAAGATCTCCATTTCAAGCATCAGCAAGCGCAAGCAGCAAAGCTCACTGATGTTTATATTGATTAAGTGGCTGCATTGGCTATTTCATTTCACCTAACAGCAAAGTAAGTGTTGATTAGGGTAAGTAGGTAGGATTAATAAGGCATCCAGCAAAGGGAATTTTGCAAGAATACAACAACAACTAAAGACTAAGGCATTCTGACATGTTGTTCTTGACTTTTCACAAGGAAAAGCCATCCCCAAGTGGAGCCACTGTTAGCCTGCTGCTGCAGCAGGTATTCATCTCTCATGATCGACATTTTTACATGCCAAATATGTCATACTTTGCATGCTGCAATGTTCCATATTTGCTACAGAGGCCAAAGAAGTGTCCATGAGAGTGTGTTGGCCTAAATTCCCCTATTGTGTTCCATTTTTGATGAGTTGATCCATTTCATGTTTTCAAGTGCCATATCCATTCACATCTCAAGCATAAGGCAGTTTTCCATTTGGAGGAGCTCAAGCGAGGCATGCCTAACTTCCCCTTCTTCCTCTTTCCTCAATCACTCACTAATTTCCCCTAAAGAGGTCAAGATCTACTTGATATCTCTTAGTCTCATCATTTTTCATATCAATTGCCTTGGTAAAGATCTGTTGTACTCAAGGAATGTTCATACTTCCTCTATAAGTCCTATTTCCCCTTTAAAGCCTAAGATTTCTATCCTTAGTGCTTTCTGATAAAATTTCATATTAACTTCTAACTTATTATGTAAATCCCACTTATTCTTCCCTCCCCATACTAAAAATATATATAAAATCCCCCTAAGTACATATCCCCTCCATTGGTTGAAATATAACCATAAATATGCTTGGGAATTACTAAGTTTACTTGCAACTTAGTAAGAACCCTCATCTTGCTCATTTAATCCACCTTCCAATTAACTCAGAGAAAAGAAAAATATCTTGTTGCTGCCACTGTTCAATTTCTGAGAACAATAATATCTCGAAATGATGCCTATCTTAATCACCACATTGTAAATCATAACCTTTTTGAACCAGTAATTCAGGCTTTTACTGCTAACGGAAATCGATATAATCCTCTTAATTCAACAGTTCTTGAGCTTATAGAATATATCCGTAAGGAAAATATTAAATGCCTGGTTGAATACTTGATCAATAAATTTTCTGATCAATTAGAAAAGTTAGATTGTGTGGGTACTTTCCAAGCACTAAAGCTGAAATATGAGCAGACTCTTGATGGAGTGACTACAAGAAGTGTGTCCTAAGGGAAGGGCCCAAATCATTCAGGTCAGATGAATAACATTGTTGATCAGAGAAAGAGGGCAGATGACCAAGCTCTTGAGAATGAAGAGGAAGATTAATTCAATGAGGACAGTGATGACGAAGAGGATACTGCATCTGCTCGTAGAGGACGTGTACCCAATGAACAGGGACATGCTGCTGTGGTGAATGGAAGTGCTTGTTTTTCATCTTTCAGGGATGGGCCCATTGCTTTGGTTGATTATGAAGATGAAGATGATGATTCTCCAGTGCCAAAGAGTGTTACTAAAGAAGTTACTGATGTACAATCTATAAGCTCAGTGTTTTCTGCTACTACTACAAGGGACAATTCTTTGGGACCTAAAGCAATTGGCTCTGAGAGCCCCAAACGAAAATTGGTTACAGAAGATTCCAGGGATGGTGAGCCTGGTTCTCTAAAGAAGCGTAGACTACAAGAAAATGCAAAAGATGTTTCTTCGTCAACGGATTCGATAGAGTTTTTCCAGCAAAGCGTGCCCAAGGAAAATTGTGCTCTGGAAACAATTGATGGAAAAGATGAAGTTCTCAAAGTCGGTGATGTTGGGGCATATGGATCGAAAAATGAAACAGGAGAATTTGTTGTTTCAGGGGAGAATTTAAATGGTAACGAAATCAACATCATTGAAGTAAGAGAAGGCAGTGAAAACATACCATCAATATCTAATGAGGCCTCTGAATTGGACAGGTCAGAAAATGTTTTCAAATTAAAGAATCCATTGAAAGGCAAAACCAGTGAAAGGAAACTTAATGCATCATCAGAGATAGTGAAGTCTAGCTCTACTTCTCCAGGGCCTTATACTGTTCGATAATGATGGTCCTACATTTCAGTCACTATTTATCTTTGATCGGGTCTCTAATCTGCAACAGCGTACCCTCTTGTTGTCACCACATTATTCAGCATAGGGAAATGCATGTTTTCTCCCACAAAGTCACTGCTGCGTTGTTTGATGAGTGCTATACCAGGACCAGCTTGAAATGAGGCTTCCCATGCATGCTATTTCTGCACTCTCATCTATTTTACAAAGTGCTAGACTGAATGTTGAACAACTGGCTATGACAAATATGCTAGCTAAAAGTAGCAGCCTTCTATCAACTCTCATAAATGACATAATGGATTTTTCAGAATTGGAGGATACTTCTTTGGTTCTTCAGTTACACCCCTTCCAGCTACATGGTATGCTGAAAGATGCAGCACACCTCACAGAGACCATGTCTAGAAGCAAGGGTCTTCTATTAAATGTTGAAATAGGTGATGGGATGCCTGACCATGTGATAGGAGATGAAAAACGAATTCTACGGATTATTTTACATATGGTTGGAAATGCAATCAATTCAACCAAACAAGGAACAACATCAATTCGCATCTGTGTCGAAGACAAAGCTGAAGGTTGGTGGGACCCCAACAATCGACTCTTCAGCCTTTCTTCGATCTCCTTGGCCCAGATTAGCTCCAGACAACAGGATTTCGGCCTCAGCATGCTACCAGTAAGCAGTCATCCTTTATTATGCAGTTTTGACTCATTTTTGATAATATTTTGATCGGCCAAGCGCCAAAACCTCCAGAAGTCTGCAGAAGCGCCATTGTAGCTATTTTTGCCATAAAGAGATAAAAAAAGAGCGATTTAGCAGTTTAAAGAGGATCAGTAGAGAAAAAGAGTCCCGATTCAATGAAAAAGAGTATCAACGACGCGTTAAAGTGTATCAGCGAAGGAATTAATATAATATCAGTGGAGAACTTAATATCAAAGCAGAGGAGCATTAAAGACCATCCAAACAAAGTCAATGAATACCAGAACAGAGTTAAAGTCCATTAAAGTCGAGTCATATCAGATTTAATAAGAATCAGAGCCACCTGAGAGTAGTAGAACCGACTAAGAGGTACAGATAAGAGATTAAAGGCACAGTTATTGCAGATTGGACAACAGAGCTACCAAAGGATGCCCCATAGCCTCATTTTTGATGCAGCTGTCCTCAGCGCAACATTTGATAGATATTTTTACATTACTTGCAAGAGAAGTTAGGTTAATTGCAGTTATTTCCTCAGATCTTCTATCAGATCCATTTTTGTAGATATTTTGCCGATAAATACAGCCTTGAACAATGTAATAAGTGTGGGTTGGTTGATATTCCTCTAGAGAGACTTGCGCTGTAGATTTTGGGAGTTCTATAATCAAAGATTGCTGGAATGCATTTTTATGAACTACTGGTTGTGGTTTTGATGGCATAAGGAGCTTGTTTCAGAATTCTAACACTTCTACATGGCTCAATAAGTTTTTTTTTTCTCGCCTCTATTTTCAGTTTATATGTGTTTGTACCATCTATGTGTCATGATCCAAGTTGTAGAAAGAAAGAATAGCTTAGAACTCGCTTAGCAGCAATCTATGCTTAGTTTTTGTGATTTCTTAATGTTTTCTTCTGAAATAGTGATGAATATGCATACTTAATTGATCATGTTTAAGCTATTTCTCTCATTTCTGAACGCTTTCTAGGAATTCTTCATTGCTCCTAGATATTATTCATTCACCTTCCCTCTTTGGCTGAATGAGAGATCCTTAATTGCCTCTCATCCCCTGACCTCCATTTCATCCTTGCTCCAGCATTAAAGATTGTTCCATGTGTAGTTATCTTGCTCTGTATTCCTCTCTTTTGCCAAAGAAAACACACCCAGCAGCCCTTAATCCTTGACTCCATGCCCAATGGTTTGAACTTCTTACACTTTGCATGCCAACTCTGCTTGAATAGATCAACCATCCCACCAAACTCAAACAAAACCCATGTGCATCATATCTATCCTAAAATCATCCCTTAAACAAAGCTAAATCCCTAAGAGAGAGCTCTCTCTGACTACTGGTAGGCTAGGACCTGCAGTCCAAAGCTTGGTTTGTGGTTACCTTGGCTGTATTCCCTTAGGAGTCAAAGGGAACAACCTGAGTGCTAACAATGTGGTCTAAGAGTCCAATTAGATTTAATAATTTTAATTTTAAAAGAATCCAAGTGAATAACAAACTCTGCTCCACATGGCATGAGGTCTAAGAGTCCAATCTGATTTAATAAAGTTGATTTTAGACACATATGTGTCTCATTCCCTATGTGTCTCATGATTAAAAAACAAAAAAAAAATTCATCTTTCTTTATTATAATTTTATTTTTATAAAGAAAATTAAAATTAATTAATTAAATAATATATATATAATATATATATATATATATTATATATATATATATATATATATATATATATATATATATATATAGATATATATATATATATATATATATATATTGTGAAAGAGGCGAAAAAGAAAAAGAAAAAAATTAAATACATATACATACATACATACATACATATATATATATATATTGAAAGAGGCATTGCAATTATCACTGGATTTTGGTTGCTGTACACCACAACATTGTTTCTTGCTCTTTGAATTCATTTTTGATTATTTACTAACTTGGGTTGTTTGTTCAAGATTTTAGCTACAAAAATTGTGCACATTCTGCAATTGGAAAACAATTTTGCAGCTATGCATTTAACTCAATAATTTATTTGTCAAACAATGAATTGTAACCAGAAATTCATGATCAACATGCCATTTCATATGCTTGCATCATCTTTCACTGTAGCATCATGTTCCCATGCCACATTTTTCATGACAATTTTCAATGTTTCATAAAAATTTCAAAACAGTCTAACTTTCTCATACAACATCGGAATTCGATGATTCAAGCATCGTTGGAAAGATCTCGATGAGATCTAAAAAATGAGGAAGCTATTATCAGATTTTGAAATAGCAAATAATGAGGAAATTTCTGAAAAAAAACAATAGGTAACTTGAGGCACTACTTTCGACACAAGTATAAAATCTTTTGGTTTTCTTTCATGAACTTGTTTAATAGTACCGATTCTTAATTTTTTTTAATGTAAATGTCATTAACAGATAAATTGATCACCTCTCTATTTTTGATAACATTACAATCCATTGGAGAAGAAGTACTAGTTTTTTGCAAGTTCTAGGAGGAATAACAAATGACAATAAGCAAATAGTGTTTCTCAAAGACCACATTTATTTCACAAGAAAATGATCAGATCAACAACAGAGATGAAACATCAATGCATGAGAACATGCTAATTCATGTCAGATCTAGTAGTTGCAAGCCTTTCAGATGACAGTGTTTCCATTGCATCCATACTCCTACAGTCAATAAAACCTTCATCTCATTTCCTTTGCAGTCGCATTGCATTTCACTTAGTCAATAAAATTCTCGTCTCATTTTCCTTCACTACTCATTTTTATTCATAGAAACTATATTCTCCTGCCTTGCTTTCAATAAATCATAACCCATTTTCATAAATACACTCAACTTTCTTACATGTTGATTTGTCCTTTTACTTTCCATTCACTTGTCATTTTCCTTTCCATTAAATAAACCTTGATCTACTGCAAAATTTTCCATTCGTAGTCCTTCAAAATCATTGTTTCATGCTCACGTTAGATGATGGAGGATTCCTTAAGGCATTCCTTCTAACAAGCCATGGCCTATCGATATTGACACATTATCTAGGTTCAGGGCTAGAGCCTTCATTTGTACCTTGAGGCTTGTATGCCCATTTATTTGCCCTTCACAATATGTACTTAGGTACCTTGGCACTCATTGACATTAATGGCGAGTTTTCTTCCCATTGTTTAATGACATTCATCGATGGTCGGTAATCCAATAACCTCTCTTCATGCTCGGCATCGACACATTTATTCACATGAATAGAGTTGTACAATCGGTTTTATAATGATTGAAGACTATATCATTTCAGCATTTTGCAACTGATACAATAGATTTAGCAACAGAAATAAAGAATCCACTTCACAACCTCATCCATCATTTATGCAACCAAGAAGCAGATGAATTCTACATTTCATTCCATGATCCAGAAGCATACGCACTCTTCAATTTACATAACTCATGCACATTCAAGGTAAGTGAAGGTATCTGGTTTTCTAATTTTTAGTCATGCAATTCCTTAAAATACTAAAATTGTAACTCTGGGAAATTCCTCACTTCCTCTTTCACATTGTCATATCTTTAGTCGGGGGAAAGGGACATCATTTCATATTCATATATCATACACCATCGCACATTTTCATTTCATCCTAACATACTTGTCCTAATCAATTATGACTGCATTATGGTTCAAAAATCTATATGATTTGCAAATAATGTCTAAATTAAAAGCACACTATATGGCTGATTTTAAAGATTCATTCTTAAATATGTTCAATGAATCTTGCTGCAACAAAAAGAAACAAGGTCTTGAAATGCAAGAACCAATATCAATTAGAATTTGGTTGAAACACAAGAACCAACCAAACATGTTGCAATTCAATGTATGACAAGAAATGCTTTGCAAAAATAAACAAGATTGTCAAATGCAAAGTTTAAGGACATATGATATAAGACAAGCTCATTCAAAAGCAAAGATGTTGTGAGCAAATCAAAGGAATTAATGCAATATTTGCATGAGGACATGCAATTACTCTAGTTGGGGGGTATGTCGGGCCTCCAAAATGTCTTTAAAATGACATCCACTTTCACCTTTATCGCCACCATTTCACTCACATGTCGCAACTCCATAATCATATAATCTTTCATTAGCCAGCATTTTCATAAATATATGGGTTAGGATCCTTATTTACCAAAGTTATTTATTTTATGTGTTTAAAGTTAATTTAGGATTAAAAACTAGGAAATTAACATGGTTTCATGTATCTATATATGTGGCTTGAGTTTCATGACATGTGTAGGTTATTTGGAAGCTTCCAAAGCACCCTTATGTGGCATCCAATGCTCAAATTCGAATTCCCTTCAAAGGAGATTTGGATAAAGGTCAAATAAGGATATGTGTCCTATTTGTATTGTAACTCTATGAGGTGTCTCATCATTTCTTATTTGGATTAAAACTCTACGAGACACCTAGGGGATATGTGTCTTATTATGAGCTATGTGGTTGTAGCTATATGAGATCTTAGTGGATCCTCACTAAATAGGGTAGCTTCTTATGTTTTTGTATAAATAGGAGAGCCTTTTCCTTTGAAGGCATGTGTAAAGTTGGGGAAATGCTCATGTTTTTAATAGATAATTTGGAGCTTATACTTGGAGATTTGAAGATTTAGTTTTTCTTGCATATGGAGCCTCTTCACTTTCCATGCTCATACACCATTGAAAAGGTCATCTAAAGATTGTGAGATTTAATGGCTTTTATAGATTAAAGTTCATTTACTTTCTTAGTATTAGTTTTAGAAAGACTGTGTAATCTTTGCTTTTATAAAAACATTTCAATAAAGAAGATTTATGTATTTTCTAATTGGATTAAGTTTGAGGCAAGGGCTCATAGTTATTTAGTTTCCTTTCATGTTTTTTTATTTACTTTCTTAGATTAAACCATCAATTCATTGTATAATTGAATAAAGGATCAAGTCAAGAAGGTGACTTCAAATTGGGTGATTGAATGTTCAACCTATGCAATCATTGAGCTTTACTTTTTCATGCTTTTATATTTGCTTTTAAGATCCTCATTTAATTGCATTAACTGATATTCCTAAAGATCATTTTAAGAAATTTATTTAATCATATTTCAAGATTGAATGATTAAATATTTAATACATGCAATTACTGAGTTATTTTTTGCACACTTTACTTGTTTTTCTAGGACATTAGAAGTTAAAATATAAATAGTTGCTTACACATCATCTCAAGAAGGTAACACTTCGTAATTGAATGCTGGAGTAACTAAGAATACATTAGTTGTTTTTGATTTCATAGGCTAGTTGAATTTCATTTTCATTAATTGATTTCATAGATTAAATGAATTGGTTTTCATTATTTTGTAGTTAGATTGATCTAAACTAAAAGACAATTTCTAGCACATACAATACATGCATGCTTCACAAGTTTACAAAACCCCCGGGTTGACAAACTAATGACAGGCAATCACTTTGCCCCAACATTAAGTTGAGGAAATGTAGTTTCTTTCAGACTAAGGTACATTACTTGGGACATTTTGTCTACAAGGAGGGCATTGCAGTGGATCCAGAGAAGATAAGATCCATCATGGAGTAGGTAGCTCCTAAGAGTGTGGATGAGGTGAGATCTTTCATGGGTCTAGCAGGCTATTATCCCAGGTTCATCTGGAACTTCTCACAGATTGTTTATCCTATTACATCATTATAGAGGAAAGGTAAGGAATTTTAATGGACAAAGGAGTGTGAGGCTAGATTTGAGAAGCTTAAGTAGTTGTTGACACATGCACCAGTGCTACAGATTGTAGATCCAGACAAAGAGTTTGTAGTATGCACTTGCAAGAGAGGACTTGGTGGAGTCCTTATGTAAGATGGACATATGATATGCTATGAGTCACAGAAACTAGACGAGCATGAGAAGAACTATCCAACACATGATATTGAGTTAGTAGTGATCATACATGCATTGAATATGTGGAGACACTATCTTCTTGGCAAGAGGTTTGTATTTATGAGTGATTATATTGGGTTGAGATATTTGTTTGACCAACTGAATTTGAATTCCAAGAAGGCTAGATAGTTGGCCACGATTAGTTAGTTTGATTTCAATATCAAGTACATCAAATGTAAAGATAAAAGGGTGGTAGATTCTCTTAGCAGGTGGGTACAGGTAAATCACTTGGAAGTTATGAGCTCATATGGGATAGATATACAGGATAAGATCTTGCTAGCATGCCAGCAAGATGTCAAGTATATGGATATTGTTCACATGTTGCAGCAAGGTACTGGTATAGGTACATGTGGTAGTATAGGTGTAGGTACATGTACAATTAGTGGTGCAAGTACAGGTGGTAGTAAAGGTACAAGAATAGGTACATGTGGTAGTGCAGGTACAAGAATAGGTATAGGTGGTAGTGCAGGTACAAGAATAGGTGCAGGTGCAAGTGCACATGGTATGGATTAGTGTCTTGTAGTGGATGGATTAGTCATATTCAAGGATAGGATATATGTGCCAGATAACAGTGAGATCAAGAAGGAGATCTTGAGGGAGTTTCATGTGAAACCTTATTCAGGTCACCTATGTTATCAGGAGACATTGACTACAGTGAAGAGAAATTATTATTGGTCTAATATGAAGAAGGATGTAGTAAAGTTTGTGGCTAGGTGTTTTGATTTTCAACGAGTGAAGGTAGAGTGAAAACATCCAGGTGGACTACTACAGCCAATTGCGATTCCAAAGTGGAAATGGGAGGCCATTTCCATGGAATTCATTATATGGTTTCTGAAGACACTGAGGCAGCATGATTCCATCATGGTTGTTTTGGACAGGTTAACAAAGGTTGCACATTTCATTTTAATGAAGTCTACATTCTCAGCTAGTGGTGTGGCACAACTATTCATCATAGATGTGGTTAGGTTGCATGGTGTTCCAAAGAAGATTGTGTAAAATAGGGATGTGAAGTTCACTTCCAAGTTTTGGAAGGAGTTATTTGTAGGTTTGGGCAAAGATTTGGCCTTTAGTACAACTTATCATCCGCAGATAGATGGACAGATAGGAAGGGTCAACAGGATATTGAAGGAAATGTTGAGGATGTATGTGATGCATCAGTAGCAGAAGTGGAAAGATTATTTCCCCTTGGTAGAGTTTGCATACAACAATGATTATCAGGAGTCATTGAGGATGATTCCTTTTGAGCCATTGTATGGGTGGAGTTGTAATACTCCCATCAATTGTAGTGATTCAGTTAACAGGGTGTTGACTCAGCCAGAGATGTTGGAAGACATGGAATAGGAAATGCAGGTTATAAAGAAGAATCTAAAGGAAACATAGGATAGGAAAAAGAGATATGCAGATCAAAACAGGATATTCAAGGAGTTCCAAGTTGGGGAATAGGTGTACTTGTGCATCAAACTAAAGAAGAGCTACTTGTGGATTGGATCATGTGCCAAGTTGGCACCATAGTTTTGTGGACCCTTCAGTATCATTGAGAGGATTGGGCCAGTAGCCTATCAACTTGCACTACCTCTGACAATGAAATTCCATGATGTTTTCCATGTGTCATTAATTCAGAAGTATGTTAAATATGTTGATGATTTGATTAACTGGTCTGTATTACATGTGGAACCAAATGGAGTTTTGGTATGGTGTATTGGGTATATGTCTTGGTATATGTTTTGGTATATGTTTTGGTGATGTTTCTATATGTACATATGCATATGGATGTAAATAATTCCATGAGCTAAGTTATAAATCTCCAAGAAGCGATATGGGTGTCATGTTATTACTTTATGATGTTGTTATGTTGTCATTGTGGTTTTCTTTCAACAGGGTGATCATTGTAAATACTACATCGAGTTATGTTATAAAGCTCCATGGGCAGTATGTTTGCTTTTCAGTGGTTTTACTGAGGTCTTGGTGTGGTCTAACACCGAGAATGGTGTTCCCCAAGGAGGAGGGTTCTGTAAGATCCCTCGTGAAAATTTCATTTAATAAAAGTTAATAAAAGAAAAAATAATAACCACAGTTGATGGGATACTTATGAATGTTGGGCAAGAAATCCTAGGGGGTGTTCATTTGGTTGTTCATGGCTTATGAAATTAGCAAAGCAAATGGCTAAGGCTTTGAAAGGAAAAATGGAATTTTTGGCACATTTATTTATGAAAATAATGGAAATTAGGAGACAAGGGAGGTGAAAGGTCACAAGTTGCATGTGAGGAGGAAATTGAATGAAAATAATGGAAAATGAAGAAAATAGAGGCCTCATTCATAAAAAGGCTTTTGAAGATTAGTTGGTAACATTTTTTCAATTGAGTTTTGGATCTCTCTCATTATTCTCTCTCTCTCTCTCTCTCTCACTCACTCTTGAACACATAGAGTTTTCTTGGAGCATTTTGGAATTGGAGCAAGAAAGGAAAATAAGGCAAGAGGAAGCAAAGATCAAGTAGGGACAACCATGATCAAGAAACTACAGTAGGATTAATTGTAAGTATCAATTTTCATGTGTATTTTTCTTTCTAGATTTAGCATGATGGTATTGCATGTGGTTCTTGTTAGCCTCCTGCTCCAGCAGGTTACTCATCTTTCATGATTGACATTTTTACATGCCAAATATGTCATTCTTTTCATACTGCAATGTTCCATATTTACTACCGAGGCCAAAGAAGGATGCCATGAGAATGTGCCAGTTCAAGTACCACTTTTGTGTTCCAATTTTGATCTACTATTCCATTTTGAAGAACTTTCAGTTAAAGGGAGGTCCAAACAGTTTAATCTTGGTATCCCTAGGTTTCAATTTCCTGTTTTAGAATATAGAGAATGAATATCTGTCCAAACAGCTTAATCTTGGCAGATTCTTAGACAGGTAGAGAAGCAAGGGTGCTCAACAGCTTAATCTGAGCCCCTGGATGAAATAAGTGTAGATGTAGAGAGGAGGACAGAATAAGAAAAAGTTGAAAAGCTGGGTCTGCAAGTCTAAGTGCACCCAAAAAAAAAAATAAAAAAATCCTAGGCAAGTAGGTTGGGTAGGTAGTTTTGAGGTTGCAGAATGTTGATTTGTGATCAATTTCATGTTTTCAAGTGTCATATCTGTTCAGGTCACAATTATCAGGCAGTCGCCATTTAAAGACTCAAGCGAGGCATGACTAATTTCCCCCTTCTTCCTTATTCCCCAAGACACTCACTAATCTCCCTGAAGAGATCAAGATCTGCTTGATGCCTCTTAGTTTCATCTTTTAACATATCATTCACCTTGGTAAAGATCTGCTTTACTCAAGGAATATTCATACTCCCTTTATGGATCATTGTTTCCCTTAATAGCCTAAGATTCACCCACTTAGCGCTTTCTCATCATGGTCATATTAACTACTAACTTACTATATAGTTCCCTATCTATTTCCCCATCCCCTACTAAAACTATGTTAAGAACTCCCCTGCATACTTATCCCCTCCCCTTGGTTGAAAAATAACCATAAGTACACTTGGGAATTGCTAAGTTTGTCTGAAACATAGCAAGAACCCTTATCTGGCCCCTTTAAAACCATCTTCCAATGCAATGGACTCCTTCCAAAGCATGAAACTCTTCTTCTTTATCGGACCCCTTCCGAGGCCGCAAATACTCTTCAGAAGCATATATACCCTTCTTCCAATCGCAATAACCCTTGTTGACTGCCTTAACATTCTTCCGATCCCTTTGGACCCCCTCCGACGCGATTATCGCAGTCAGAGGTCTCGAAAGTAATGTTGTTCATTTTTGTTCTCCCCGATGGATGCTCCACCGATGTCATTTCGCAAATCGGCGTATCGCAAAAACTATATGCCACATATATATACCCCTTCCCCTTTCCGCCGATGCGATATCACAAATCGGAAATCGGTGGTCGCAAGAGTCTTGCTCCCAAAGTGCATGTCGCTTCCCTTTGCTCCGATGCGACATTACTATAGCATCAAGAGAATATATCGCATCGCAAATACTTCCTCGCCGCATGCCTTCATTTACTCATATATTTCGTTTAAAACATGATTTATCATTAAGACAGGTTTCACTGCAAATTCATCGCAGATCGCAACATTTCATTTACCGCTTTCGCATCGCAGAAACATATAAGGCACCCTGCCACGTCACCATGCTGACATCATCCACCGTACGAGGACCCACCGCTGACATCATGCTGGCGTCACCCGCCAAAAAAGGGCGCACAAGTGCGAAAATGCATCTTAGGAGGCCCGGATTCAAATTCTGAGGTAGTTTTCGATGTGTGATTAGCGCTACGGGAAATAGGCCAAAGAGGGGAATCTTTAGGGAATCTTTGATTCTGTAGCCGTTTTTGCGCCGAAAAGAGTAGAAAAGGCCCAGTTTTGCAATTTTAACGTATCAGAAGAAAGAGAGAGACCCGGTTCAAGAATTAAAGAGTATCAAAGCAAATGTGAAGCCAAAATCCATGTCAAAGAGTATCAGTGTTGCGGCAAAGCGTATCAGTAAAGATCTTCTCAGGGCTCGAGGCAAATAAAACATTAAAAGAAATCCTTGAAAGTCAAGAAGCAGTTAAGGAACCATTCAAAGCCCATCATCACAGTGACTGCACATTAAAACTCACATAAGATCAGTGGACCAAAGCTCAAAGCTCAGTTATTGCAACAACACTGCACCAAGTCACAAAGGACACTACAGTAACTCCTTTCGATCCAGTTGCTTCTCGCGCAGTTCAATAGATATTTTATTTTGCATTTAATTTCAGCACAAGTTTAACTTTTTCCCGCAGACCTGTTTGGGTCGGTTGTAATAAATACTTCTGGATATTTTACCTATAAAGACAACCCTGAACAATGTAACAAGGGTTGGTTTTTGGTTAGTTGGATGTTTTGATAGAGCAGAGACTTGCACTGTGTATTTGATAATTTCTATAATCAAAGACTTCGTAAGATCTTGGAGAATGAATTGTGTACTGTGTTTAATGGTTGAAGAGTGACTGTGGAATTCTTGTGCTGATACATGACTCAATAAGTGCTTCTTACCTCTATTCTTCCATTCATATATCATTATCTAAGCAGCAGAAAGAAAGAATAGCTTAGAACTTGTTTAATTGCACTCTATGCTCAATTTCTACTGTTTCTTTATGTTTTCATCTGTTTTAGGCATAAATATGAATTCCACCTGGCTCATATTTGCCCTAATTCACCATGTATGACAGTTATCCAAGGATTCTTAACTTCCCCTAGATAGAGCTCATTCTCCTTCCCCTATTAAGATGATTGAGAGATTCTTAAGTGCCTCTCATTCCTTACATTTCACCCCATCTCTTTAGCTTGAAGGTTGTTTCATGTGCAGCTACCTTGCTCCATATTCCTCTTGTGATCAAGAAAGCCTACCTGCGGTCCTACTCCTTGACTCCATGCCCAATGGTTTGAAACTTATCACTCTATGCATGTCTCTCTTCTTGAATGCACCTTCCTTCCATTCAAACACCATCCAAACCTAAACAAAACCCACTGAACCCAATAGCTAGCCTAAAATCATCATCAACAAAGCTAAATCATCAAGAGAGAGCCCTCTCTGGTTGCAGGTAGGCTAGAACCTGCAATCCAAAGATTGGTTTGTGGTTACCTCGGTCGTATCCCTTCAGGAGCTTAGGGACAACCTGAGTGATAACATAATGGCGACTCCACTGGGGAACTTCCTTAGATAATCTCACAAAACTAGTCTGAAGCTCTGCAAAGGAAGAAACTGACCTTTAAATGTTTCTGTTAACCTATATTCTTAGAAAAATTCTCAAAAAACAAGCTAGAAGCTGGCTCCCAAGAAGCATTCACGTTACACAAGATCAAATCGAGATCCGAATCCCCCAGATGTTTTTGAAAACCCCAATATAATTCCTAAGATCATTAGAAAACAAGAGCAACAAGAAGGTTTGATTGCTTCCAGTCCTGAAACAGCGCAACGTAGCCATTTTGCAACCCCTGTTAAAGTTCTGTTTCGCTCAAACCCTACTTCCCCTTGTTCAACATCCACTTCTTCAAACCCTGTTTCCACACCTCCATCCACTGCGCATACCACCACTACTACTCCAAATATCCCAGTTGCCCCAGTTGTTCCACTTATCCCTATTAATATGGCAAATAGATATGCACCTTTACAGATGCCTGCAAATCCTGGGGCTATGCCTCAGAATTACCAGACAAAAATCACCTATTTTGATGGCACAAATGCCTGCACATCCCTTCAGCATACAAAGAAAATGCAGGACTACTTTGAGACTTATGAGATTGATGACGATAGTGTAAGAATGAATATTTTTGTCCAAAGTTTGACGAGTGATGTCAGGACTTGGTTTAGAGCACTCCCAGCCAATACCATAGGAGACCCAGAAGCCTTATATCAGTCATTTATCAATAGATGGGAGAAAAAGAAAGACCCCTTGCACATATTATCTGAGTATGACACTATCAAACGAGGCCGTCAGGAAACCGTTTTGGACTACTGTGCAAGGTTCAATAATGTCTACAATGCAATACCACAGAACTTAAGACCTCCACCTGATCTTGCTTTATACAAATTCCCTGATGGTTATGATGTTGAAATGGCATAACAGTTAAGGGAAAGAACCCCTCAAAGTCTTGCAGAAATGCAAAATGTTGCTGTTAGTGTGGAGGCAAACCTAATTGCCAAAAGAAACAGAGCTAGAACCGATAGAAGAACTACCTTTAAGGAAGAACCCTCAGCCTTAGGCCAGAAGTTAGATGCTATTATCAATGGCATGCATAGGCTGGGAGACAGAGTAGAGAGTGTTGAGAGGAAATCATCATGGGAAGCGCAACAATCCAACACCATAAGGAATCCAGACTTCAGGAAAAATCAAACCACAAATGCTGGAAGGGCTAGTCCTGACCATGATATTAGGCCTCCTTTCCAAGAAAACTACACAGAGGCATCCACATCCAGTGAGCCCACAGAAGAGACTCACATGAACTTGATAGATTCGAAAAATGAGCAGCAAATCTTTCTCACTTAAGAAGACCAAGACTACCCTGATATAAAACAATTTCAGACCAAGATGAGAGAGTCTTTTGATTTCAAACAAGGCTATGATTCTGCTGTATATGAGGTCCACAAACAATATAAGCTGAGAACAAGAACCATTGATATCCCTGCACCTAGCAAAACGAAGGACAACAAACAACCTAATAAGATTAAAGGCAGGGTTGTCATAACAGAACCAGCTGATATTGCTATCCCAAACCCGCATCAGGTAACTCTAGAGGACATAACAGACATACAACCTCCTATTGATCATCCTCTGCCTCCTTCTTCCTCAAAAGAAAATTTGAACAGCACTCCAAAAAATCTTCCCAAGACAGAAATACCACAAATTGTCATTCACCATAACATAGACAATCCAAAGGAAAACACAGAGAGTATTCTTGAAAAGGAGAAATCTGCTACTATTAACACTAAGGATCCATCAGAAAAACCATTCAATTTAGAAGCAGAGATTGGAAAACTTAAAATATCTATCCCCCTCTCAGAACTTGCCAAACATGATGTATATAGGCAACAAATTCAAAGATCACTTCAACTACCAAAGGTCAGGGATGATGGAAATGTTTTAGATGATACCCCTGAGCTGCTGTTTGGTCCAGAAGTTAATGTAAAAACAACATATGGATCTGTTCCACCTTTTTATGTCAGTCTGCACATACATGACAAAATCTTGCGCAATGCTATGTTTGACTTAGGTGCCTCACACAATCTTATGCCCAAAGCTGTGATGGAAAAGCTAAACCTTGATGTCAGAAGACCCTACAAGGATCTATACTCCTTTGACTCAAGTCAAGTCAAATGCTTAGGCTTAATCAAAGACCTTTTGTGTGTCTTTAGTCCAATTTCCCAACAAGACAATCCTAATGGACATAGTAGTTGCTGACATTCCAACCAAATAGGGCATGCTCCTATCGAGATCATGGGGAGAAAAAATCCAAGGATCCCTTCAACTCGACCTCTCTTATGCCACTATATCTATCTTTGGGAAACCAAAGAGACTGTACAGAGAAACACTGATGAAGTATGTGGTGAGTAGTGAGGAGATGCCCCAAAAGTTTCCAATTTACTCAATCCATTCTGATATGGATTCATTTATTCTTTTTAATGATGATAACGATCCTCCAACTGGTGAGAAGCCTCTAGCTTCAGAGCTAGAGACATGCATAAATAAAGAACCGGTTGCCCATGCCCATGAAATAGTCACAACAGTCAAGGCAGCCAGTAAACAAGAAGAACCTCCTCAAACTAAGGTTCTAGATCTGCCCAATCCTAAAATAACTGAAACTCTTGATACAAACCAAAAACAAGAAATTACATGGTATTTAGAGTTTGATGGTTCTGTCAACAAGTTAGGAGCAGGGGCAGGTGTATGGATTGATAATACACATGAAAATCATGCAGAAGGCCATGCCTATAGACTAAATTTCAGATGTACCAACAACATGGCAGAGTATGAAGCTCTCCTCTTAGGCCTAAACCTGCTCAAAGTTCTAGGAGCTACAAAAGTGTCCATTCTAGGTGACTCCGATTTGATCTTCCAACAAATGAAGGGCAACTTTGTTACTAATGACAATAGGATGAGGGCCTATAGGGCTGCTGCAACAAATATACTTAACACCTTCGCTGGATCCGAGCTTGCTAAGATTTTTAGAAACCATAACATACATGCCCACAACCTAGCCACTTTTTCTAGTACATGTAAGCTTCCCTTTGAGCCAAATCACCATTTTACTACTGAGATAAAACATAGGCCCGCTATTCCTAACAATATTAGAGATTGACAAGTATTTGAAAGTGATGCCCACATTAACAATTTCCTTACTCTTGAGGGTGAGTTTTAAAATTTAAACATTGACATATAGGCTGTGAACAATCCCCAACAACAAACAAATGAAAATTAGCATGCTGTAACAGCTGCAACAACAAAACATATCCTTAACCCAACTGTTTTTGACAATGCAAACATAGAATAGCTGAAACACATGCATTTAGAGGAAACCACCAAAGCAGAGGTTGAGTTCATTGATCTGAAGAATAATTTTTTGCCTGTTGGCCTTACTCCATTAGAAGACATGTTTGATGACAATGATGTGCCCAAAAAGTCAAAAATGGAGCCTTTAGATGCTGCCATAGAAGAACACAACATAGGGATAGCAGAACAACCCAAAATGATTAAGTTGTCCAAAAATATGCGATCAAAAGCCAAAGTATGTGGATTTGTTCAAAGAGTTCCAAGATGTATTTGCTTGGAGTTATGAGGACTTGAAGTCCTATGACACCTCGGTGATTCAACATACCATTCCCTTAAAACCAAATCAAAAACCATTCAAGCAAAAAATTAGAAGAATAAACCCTATGCTTCTTCCCCTCATTGAGAAGGAAGTAAAGAGAATGTTTGAAGCAGGTATTATAACACTCATCAGGTTCTCTGAATGGGTATCCAATCTAGTTCCCACAAGGAAAAAATCAGGTGAGATCAGACTATGTGAAGACCTAAGAAACTTAAACCAGGTCTCTTTAAACGACCACTACCCTTTGCCTAAAATGGACCACATCCTACAAAGAGTAGTGGGTTCCTCTAGGATTTCTTTACTATATGGATTCTCGGGTTTCAATCAAATACTTTTTCACCCAGATGACCAAGACAAGACAACCTTTACCACACCCTGGGGAACATTTAAGTATGTTAAAATTCCTTCCAGGCTAAATAACGCTGGTGCCACCTTTCAAAGAGAAATGGATATTGCATTTGCCAAGGAAATCCATGAATTCCTTGTTGTCTATCTTGATGACTTAACCCCTTTCTCCAAATCTGATCAAGAACACCTCAAACACTTAAGGCAGATCTTCATGACATGTAGGAAATATGGCATTTCCTTAAACCCCAAGAGGTCCTTGTTTGGCCTTGAGGAAGGAAGTTATTAGGCCACATCATCTCAAAAGACAGTATCAAAATCGATCCGGAAAGAATTCAAGCAATCCTTCAAATTCCATACCCAAGAAACATAAAAGAGTTGCAAGCATTCCTTGGAAAGATCAATTTCCTAAGGAGATTTATCCCAAACTTAGCAGAACTGATAAGACTGTTAAGTAATATGTTAAAAAAGGATGCCAAGGTAAGATGGTCTTTGGAAACCAAGCAAGCTTTTGAGAGTATCAAAGCTGCCCTTACTCAAATGCCCGTACTCACAAGTCCGCAATTTGATAAGGATTTTATCATCTTTTCCTTCGCTTCAGACCACACCATAGTTGCGGTCCTTCTGCAAAAGGATGATCAAGGAAATGAAAAGCCTATTGCGTTTTTCAGCTGAGCCTTAAGAGATGCACCTTTGAAATACCAAATCATGGAAAACCAGGCCTATGCCCTTATCAAAGCAATCAAAGATTTCCGAGTCTATATTTTGTATTCACATGTGATTGCCTATGTCCCAAACTCTGTTGTAAAAGACATATTAACTCAAGAGGGGCTAGAAGGCAAAAGAGGCAAATGGATTGCCAGTATCCTTGAATATGACATTGAAATAAAACCCACAAAGCTTATAAAGGGACAAGGTTTAGTCAAGCTAATGTCCCAAACAAACTTTCAGGCCTTAGACATCAACCAGCTGGAAAATGAACAGGAGCTGGCGACTCCACAGATCAGTGAAACCCTTTTACAATCCCCATGGTATGCCGATATTTGCTATGTATTGTTAAACCTATGTGCTCCCCCAGGATTGTCGAGAACCAAGAAAAGATTTTTGAAGATGAAAGCTCTAAAGTTCTGTGTCTTAGATGGTGCCCTATTTTGGAAAAATCATTAAGGAATATTGCTAAACTGTTTAACCATAAATGAAACCAACAACATCATGAAAGAGTTCCATGCAGGGGACTGTGGAGGGCATCTATATTGGAAGTCCACTGCTGACAAGATTTTAAGGGCTGGTTATTATTGGCCCTCTCTATTTGCAGATGTCAAAAAATTAGTTGTCTCATGTCACAAATGCCAAATCTTTGAAGGAAAAAGAAAACTACTCCCTTTGCCCCTTAAGCCTATCTCAACCGAACAGCCTTTTCAACAATGGGGTCTTGACTTCATAGGTGAAATCCACCCCTCTTCTTCAGGCCAACACAAGTGGATTTTAACAGCCACCGACTATTTCACCAAGTGGATTGAGGCCATCCCATGTCGACAAGCCAATGACTCCACTATTATCTGATTCCTTGAAGACAATATCCTTTCTAGATTTAGCTGTCCTGAGAAAATCATCACTGACAATGCTGCTGCCTTCAAATCCAAAAAGATGATCAACTTCTACCATAAGTTTCACATTACCTTGGGCCACTCTACAGCTTACTATCCTCAAGGTAATGGCCTGGCCGAATCATCCAACAAAAGCCTCATCAACATCATTAAAAAGGTGTTGGAAGAAAACAAAAAGAATTGGCATAGGAAGCTCACAAATTCCCTATGGGCAGACAGACTTTCAACCAAGAAATCCATTGGGATGAGCCCTTATGAACTAGTATATGGCATGGAAGCCAGATTTCCTTCATCTTTGGTCATTCCCACTATCAAACTGTTACAGGAGATTCAGGTTGAACCAAATGACATCCAAAGAAGAATTAATCAGACCATTCACCTTCAACAAACCAAAGAGCAAGTGTATGACAGAGCTCAAATTTTGCAAGAGAAGCTCAAAAAGATGTTTGATAAAAGAGCCAAGGTTGAAGATCTCTGTGTTGGTAGCAAAGTTCTAAGGTGGGATTCATGAAGAGAAGACAAGGGAAAACATGCAAAGTTTGATTTTCTTTGGAAAGGTCCATTCATGATCAGCATTGTGCAAGGTAATAACACATATTTCCTCAAATCTGTAGATGGCAACACAGCTGAAGAGGGCCCTGTAAATGGCCGAATGTTGAAACATTATCGAGATCCCTTTTAAAGGGATACAAGGCCCCTGTGTATATATTTGTATATTGATGTTTGTATATATATCAGCGTCGTCCTTTTTTATGTTTGCATAAGCAATCTGATTGCTTGCAACCCAGCAGCGAAGTTATGGAGACAGAGCAAAGGCAGTCCTTTATTTTAATAATCAGTCACGGCATCATTCTTAGGAGAAACAGTGCATCAAAGTTTATAAGGCACAGCCCGTGCAAATCATCCATTTCAAAAGGCTCCGTTTTTTGCATTGCTTTCAACACAAGGGTATAGCAAAATATTGAGTGAAACAAGAAATAAAAGATATAGAAGGATGCTCATGACCAATTGAGATATATTTGAAAGCACTCAAGGGATTAAGCGATAACGCCGTATTTTACAGTGATTCATGTCGGAAGGAGGTTGCATTCAGAACTTTAAACTTCAATCGCCTGACATCCAGCAAAAAGGAATGCTCTTGTTGATTCTTTGTTTTGAATCATATTGGAGACCGACACTCGGGGCAGTTTGGACATTTAGAGCAACCTTAACAGGATAAGAACACTATTGTATATCATAGAGAAATCAAATAAAAATGTTGCAATCAGGCTTCCACAACTTTGGTTAAAAGCATCAAAAAGGAGGAACATTCTTGATTTTACATCAGCAACCTTCTCAAAGACAGAGTTAAAGCAAAATGCCTCAGTTTTGATCCATGTATTGAGACTATTCCAAAGGGAAGTGCTCAGGTAACATTGTACACAACATTAAGCATTCAAAAGAAAGTGAGAGATGCTATATAGTTCACAGTAATTCAATTGGGGATAAGTGCTATTCTTTTTCCAAAGTTTCAATCATTTAACAATTAGCAGAAAGAAGGGTTCCTAGTCCACATCAATAACAGAAGATCAAGGCAGTTTGACCTGCTGTTCTTGACTTTTCACAAGGAAAAGCCATCCCCAAGTGGAGCCACTATTAGCCTCCTACTGCAGCAGGTTACTCATCTTTCATGATTGACATTTTTACATGCCAAATATGTCATTCTTTGCATACTGCAATGTTCCATATTTACTATAGAGGCCAAAGAAGGATTCCATGAGAATGTGTCAGTTCAAGTACCACTGTTGTGTTCCAATTTTGATCTACTATTCCATTTTGAAGAACTTTCGGTTAAAGGGAGGTCCAAACAGTTTAATCTTGGTCTCCCTAGGTTTCAATTTCTTGTTTTAGAATATAGAGAATGAATATCTGTCCAAACAGCTCAATCTTGGCAAATTCTTAGACAGGTATAGAAGCAAGGGTGCTCAACAGCTTAATCTGAGCCCCTGGATGAAATAAGTGTAGATGTAGATAGGAGGACAAAATAAGAAAAAGTTGAAAAGTTGGGTATGCAAGTCTAAGTGCACCCAAACAAAAAAAAAAAAAGAAAAAATGCTAGGCAAGTAGGTTGGGTAGGTAGTTTTGAGGTTGCAAAATGTTGATTTGTGATCAATTTCATGTTTTCAAGTATCATATCTATTCAGGTCACAATTATCAGGCAATCTCCATTTAAAGACTCAAGTGAGGCATGACTAATTTCCCTCTTCTTCCTTATTCCCCAAGACACTCACTAATCTCCCTGAAGAGATCAAGATCTGCTTGATGCCTCTTAGTTTCATCATTTTCCATATCATTCACCTTGGTAAAGATCTGCTTTACTCAAGGAATATTCATACTCCCTTTATGGATCATTGTTTCCCTTAATAGCCTAAGATTCACCCACTTAGCGCTTTCTCATCATGGTCATATTAACTACTAACTTACTATATAGCTTCCTATCTATCTCCCCATCCCATACTAAAACTATGTTAATAACTCCCCTACATACTTATCCCCTCCCATTGGTTGAAAAATAACAATAAGTACACTTGGGAATTGCTAAGTTTGTCTGAAACATAGCAAGAACCCTTATCTGGCCCCTTTAAAACCATCTTCCAATGCAATGGACTCCTTCCAAAGCATGAAACTCTTCTTCTTTATCGGACCCCTTCCGAGGCCGCAAATACTCTTCAGAAGCATATATACCCTTCTTCTAATCGCAATAACCCTTGTTGACTGCCTTAACATTCTTCTAATCCCTTTGGACCCCCTCCGACGCGATTATCACAGTCGGAGGTCTCAAAAGTAATGTTGTTCATTTTTTGTTCTCCCCGATGGATGCTCCGCCGATTTCATTTCGCAAATCGTCGTATCGCAAAAACTATATGCCACATATATATGCCCCTTCCCCTTTCCGTCGATGCGATGTCACAAATCGGAAATCGATGATCGCAAGAGTCGTGTTCCCAAAGTGCATGCCGCTTCCCTTTGCTCCGATGTGACATTGCTATAGCATCAAAAGAATATATCGCATCACATATACTTCCTCGCCGCATGCCTTCATTTACTTATATATTTCGTTTAAAACATGATTTATCATTAAGACAGGTTTCACTGCAAATTTATCGCAGATCACAGCATTTCAGTTACCGCTTTTGCATCGCAGAAACATATAAGGCACCCTGCCATGTCACCCGGCCACGTCACCCTGCTGACGTCATCCACCGTACCAGGACCCACCACTGACATCATGTTGATCTCACCTGCCAAAAAAGGGCGCGCAAGCGCGAAAATGCATCTTAGGAGGCCCAAATTCAAATTCTGAGGCAGTTTTCGATGCACGATTAGCACGTGCATCGCTAAGGGAAATAGGCCAAAGAGGGGAATCTTTAGGGAATCTTTTGATTCCGTAGCCATTTTTGCGCCAAAAAGAGCAGAAAAGGCCTGATTTTGCAGTTTTAACGCATCAGAAGAAAGAGAGAGACCCAGTTCAGGCATTAAAGAGTATCAGAGAAAATGTGAAGCCAAAATCCATGTCAAAGAGTATCAGTGTTGTGTCGAAGCGTATCAGTAAAGATCTTCTCAGGGCTCGAGGCAAATAAAACATTAAAAGAAATCTTTGAAAGTCAAGAAGCAATTAAGGAACCATTCAAATCCCATCATCACAGTGACTGCACATTAAAACTCACATAAGATCAGTGGACCAAAGATCAAAGCTCAGTTATTGCAACAGCACCGCACCAAGTCAAAGAGGACACTACATTAACTCCTTTCGATCCAGTTGCTTTTGGCGCAGTTCAATAGATATTTTATTTTGCATTTAATTTCAGCACAAGTTTAACTTTTTCCCGCAGACTTGTTTGGGCCGATTGTAATAAATCCTTTCGATCCAGTTGCTTCTGGTGCAGTTCAATAGATATTTTATTTTGCATTTAATTTCAGCACAAGTTTAACTTTTTCCCGCAGACCTGTTTGGGTCGGTTGTAATAAATACTTCTGGATATTTTACCTATAAAGAGAGCCCTGAACAATGTAACAAGTGTTGGTTTTTGGTTAGTTGGATGTTTTGATAGAGCAGAGACTCGCACTGTGTATTTGATAATTTCTATAATCAAAGACTGCTTAAGAGCTCGGAGAATGAATTGTGTACTGTGTTTAATGGTTGAAGAGTGACTGTGGAATTCTTGTGCTGATACATGACTCAATAAGTGCTTCTTACCGTTGTTCTTCCATTCATATATCACCATCTAAGCAGCAAAAAGAAATAATAGCTTAGAATTTGTTTAATTGCACTCTATTCTCAATTTCTGTTGTTTCTTTATGTTTTCATCTGTTTTAGGCATAAATATGAATTCCACCTGGCTCATAATTTGCCCTAATTCACCATGTATGACAGTTATCCAAGATTCTTAACTGCCCCTAGATAGAGCTCATTCTCCTTCCCCTTGTTAAGCTAATTGAGAGATTCTTAAGTGCCTCTCATTCCTTACATTTCACCCCATCTCTTTAGCTTGAAGGTTGTTTCATGTGTAGCTACCTTGCTCCATATTCCTCTTGTGATCAAGAAAACCTACCTACGGTCCTACTCCTTGACTCCATGCCCAATGGTTTGAAACTTATCACTCTATGCATGCCTCTCTGCTTGAATGCACCTTCCTTCCATTCAAACACCATCCAAACCTAAACAAAACCCACTGAACCCAATAGCTAGCCTAAAATCATCATCAACAAAGCTAAATCATCAAGAGAGGGCCCTCTCTGATTGCAGGTAGGCTAGAACCTGCAATCCAAAGATTGGTTTGTGGTTACCTCGGCCGTATCCCTTCAGGAGCTTAGGGACAACCTGAGTGATAACAGATTGTAAACAGGTTTTTCTTATATTAAAAGAAGACAGCAGTAGGTGGTTTTTGTCCCACATTGGGTTTCCACCTTAAATCTTGGTGTTCATGTGTGTTTCTTATGTGTGATGGTTTTTTTTGATATTACTGCATGTGGTTACTGTTTATATGGTTAATGAAGTACTGATGCATTGATTAAAGATAAACATATGATGAATTAACTGAATCATAATTTTGTTGGAGGTTGCCTTAAATACAGTTGCATGTACATGCAAGTTACCTTCATTAAAGTAGCGTATATAAATTTGAGTATGAAAAGAAAAAGATTATTGATTTGACTAATACTGATTCACCCCCCCCCCCCCCTCTTTGTATTATTTCTAATAGTTCCTAGAGGGAAGACTAGACAAGGATGTAGAAGGGTAGCTGGTAGTTTTGTGTAGTTTTCAGGAGGAAGACATGACAAGGCAGCAGGGGACCAATTAGGTATTTTTTCCCAATTTCCAAGGGGAAGATAGGACAAGGTAGTAGAGGACCAGTTGGGAATTTCTAAGAAATTTCTGAGAGTAGTGCAAGCCCAGATCTTTGTGAAATGTGGGGTTATAGCAAGCAGTAAGGAGGCTTGATGAGTGTTCTTGAAAAATGCGCAGTTTAGAGTGGGCATGGAGGCAGTTTTTGTGCAGTTCTGTGTAGGAATGCAGGTTGCTCACTTTCAATATTGCATAGTGCAACTGACCTGGAGGACAGCCTCAAGCACTGTGCAGTTTTAGGCAGTAGAGCAGGGTTACTGAGGGTTGAGACTGTGTAGTGCAGATCAGTCAAGGTCCGGTGGAAGAGGGTTGTCCAGCTAGACATATTTTTAGGAAAATGGCTAAGTGTGGGAGGCAAATGAACTTGTGAAGACTTGACATTGTGATCACACACTTAGCATACTTTGATGACAAGACAACATAGAACACCAGGACAACAAGACAAAACATGCCCTCGGTGAGACTGTCTTAGATCTAAGACTGACAAGTGTGAAACTTGAGATAGACCTTCAAACGACCGTGATGACACTTGCGTGATAGTGCTTACAAATTTGTGTGTGAGTATGACAGATGTTCACATATTAGAAACAAACCAAACACACATAGACAAACCTTTAAAATCACTAGAACAAGATTGCAAGCCTAAAAAAGTAATCAATATGCCAAAAGATGATCATTTTTCAAATAAGCAAAAGGGGTGAAAACACTCTACAAGATCTCATGGGATGAGCTTGAGTGTTTGAAACCATCAATGGAAAAACCAAGGAAGGCTCCAAAATTTGAATGCAAGCTAAAATTTTGGAGGGTCTTCCAGTCGCTACAACAGGTGCTTAAAAGCCTTCATCCTCCCACGGAAAATACTACACGAGCATTTTAGAGACCCGATTCACAGGGGGTTTAGCTTAGGTCTAGTGTTTGTGATACTATTTGGGGCTACCCAACCCATATAGTGCTTGGTACTGGTAACTAACTACCAAGAAGCTAAAGACTCGATTGCTCCCATGGGACAACAGTATCTTAACGGTCAAAACTAGGGCATCCAACCCTATAGGTGGAGGTGAGGGTAGCACTAAGGCCTCATCTATTACCTTGGTTGATTATTCAGCTGATTGAAATCATCACCTATTCTCTTGGGACGTTGCTCCAATACCCATTAGAATATATCTCCACAAGCCCCATTTATTTTGAGAATGGAAAGGATAAATAGGTCTTTATAGGATATTTTATCATACACATAAACAAACGAAAACCATTTTTTGTTTGATTGATCACATAGCATAAGTTAACGAGAAAGTAATCATTTTATTTTGTTTTATGTATGTGATTTACTTTCTCTTATACTTATCTCCTTCCCTCATCACACACTCTACTCAAAATCATAAGGGACCCCACGGCTCCCCGTCATTCTAGATGTTTTCAAAACTTCTCTCGATTACCAGGAGGTGTGTTAGGCCTCTCGCCATTTAGGTGTAGAAGACACCATATATCCATTATTCTAGGATATTCCTTTATTGGTGCAACTTTTATTGGGATACCTCCTCATCAAAGCACCCCATTCACTACCCCTCATAGGACTTAACAAGCTACATCTCAGGGGACCACTCATGCTACCCATCAAGGGAGCCCACACAACTCCCCTCCTGAGATTCTATGTGGTTCTCACTAGGGTAACCATCCTCATTAGGGAACCCCTTTACATGTGGTTGTTCAAAATTGTTTTGCGATGGCGGACAACTTGCAAGTCTCATTTTTTTCGTCCTTAAATCTCCCTTATTTAAGCAAGATAGCCAATGACCCTATTGCACATGGTCATAATTGTCCACCCATGCCCACCAAGCTCCCTTTGGATGTTCCAAAATTTGAAGGGAAACAAGGAGAAGACTCAGGAAACCATGTCATGACCTTTCACCTTTGGTGTTCATCCAATAGTATCACAGAAGATATTATTCATCTATGATTGTTTCAACACACCCTTACAAGGCCCACAGCAAAATGGTACATAGACCAACCTTTTGGGTCACATGGGAACTTTAGTTCCTAGCCACAACATTCCTTACATTCTTCCAATCTTGGTCTGCCAAGACTCGGGACTAGAATTCCTAACCCATTTCAAACAAATGTATGCTACGCGCATATTAGACCATATCCATGAGTGGCAAAAATGTTGTAGCTTTTACAAAGTTGATCTAGAGGCCAAACTCTTCCTAGACCTCTTTCTAAGATCTCTTATGTCAGAAATATCAAAATATTTGGCAAAATCCTCCTCACAAAATGAGGAAGAATCCATCGCCAAAGCTCAACAATTAGAGCTCATATACATGCAATTTGGATACCTCTACCATGTGCTTCCAGATGCAACTCGCCTAAAAACCTTTAAATTTGAGTTACCGGGCGCATCTAGTGTTGCAGATAGATTAATTGGAACCATGACCAAAAATAAACTAGGAAACACCTTCCAGTACTCTGGAAATACACATAGTGGCCAACCATATGGTTCCACACATGCAACACCCCTACCTCAAAACATATAATATTACCCCAACCAACCTACCCTCCTATAGAACCCTATTATGCAGGTAGGTCCATACCCTCCCACGTAGGGTAGCCAATATCCTCCCCTATAGGGAAACACATATCCCCCTAGGACCATGGAAGCAATTTCCACTTCCCAAAGCACATATGCTAACCAAGGATAGGGGAACCAATATTTCCCTTTTCCACCACCTCAAAACAATAACCCACTAGCACAAAACAATGTAGGGGTTATTTTTGTCCAATCTTCTCTCCCTCAACAGCAACAATCATTTTAATAGCCAAGTATAGCTAATCCCCCCCCCATTGTTAAGAATAAATGAATTAACAAATCGAATGTAGAGCATGTGCGAGGGGGCAACAATCAGCAACAACCCCTGCACGCACCAGATGGGGAAGACCCCAACCGAAACCCAAACCAAGGAAAGACCAATAAAATACACAAAGGAAAAATAAGGACTTGAGTCTACATACTAATCACACTTGTTCCATTGGTGGGTAATATGGTCATTACACCCATCATTGCCCACAACTCCCCGAGTTGAAGAGTATAAAAGACAGTGTGGGGCAAGGGGGCGGATAAACAAACTGCAGTAATTCAGCATCCCTTCCCCTATCAAGGAGTGGTAAATACACAGTAGGAATCCTCCTAAAAACACTATCAAAATCCTCCTTGAGGAAGTTCCCAAGGTACCTCAGGTCATGACATTTTCATGGCAGGGAAAGAAGTTCTTTCATAGACACGCAACCGAGAATACGGAACTCCAGCAGAAAACAAATCTTCCACCTCGACTACTTCACCACCTACAGCACCTTTGAAAATCCTTCGATAATCCATGGAACCCATCCCAAATATGGTTAAAGGACCTTTATAGTGAACTAGACAAATCTCAAAGGTTGCTCATAGCAATAGCATAGTTGATGACTTAGCTCAAACTCCTTCAACTATGTCAGCATTGGAAGTTTTGAAACCATGCCCAGCCCAATGGAAATCCTTACTTTTTGTATTAGGAGCAATCGATCATGTCAATTCTCATTTAATGGTATTTGACTTGGATAAATCTACCCCATGTCTCTTTCCAAATTCTGGTCTCAATCCAAATTATCACCATTCACCATTGCATAATCGATGAGGGAGCATCCACATGTATCATGTCCAAAAAAAATAGAAAAAACTTGGATCTCTTAAACTCAAACCATCTGACATCACTCTCAGAGCATATGAAGGGCACCCTTCTGCTCCTATAGGCCTATACCAAGGCATTCTAGTAGAAATTGTTGGTAAAATGGTACTCATTAACATAGAAGTCCCAGACGCATATTTGGATTACAATATCCTTCTTGGTCAAAGTTACACATATGAGATGAAAGCAGTGGCATCCTATATATTTAGAGTAAATATGTTCCCTCATGATAGGAAATTTGTTAAAATTGACCCACTCACATACTAGGATAAGAAGACATTAACTGCCCCTAATAGTCTGCTGCCTTTTGTCATGTCTTCTCCCAAGTTGATCAAAACCTATATTGAATTCGGACTTGGACAATTTAAACCATCAATGCTCCTTGGGACATACCCAAGAGACCCACCTGTGTTGGAGGATACTCCTCCAGCCACGGGAGCCCTAGTGTGCATGATGAGTTCATCAAACACCCATCAATATCAGGAACTAATTCTAGATACCAACAGCAATGTATTTGTTGATTATTCATTCTTACCATATGTTATCATTCAAACACCCTTTTTATTCCCTCCACCTGGTTTTTCCTTGCACCAAGCCATTGCAACACTCATGTTTCCTATTATGGCTCTGGAAATATTGGTCTGGTGTCTAGCCCCTCAGGCCATGTCAGTAAACTCAGGTATCACCTTGACAGGAATCTGTAACACCCTCCTCCCATATCCACCCAAGTTACCATGCCAACTAGGATAAACATGAGACGAGAGGATACTATGATTAGATTCGACCTCATAGGTGACCTTAAGGAAGTGGAATCAATGGAACATCACATACAGCCATCCAACACCATCAACAGAACCCTCAGGAGACAAGTCAGCCACATAGACAGCCTATCCCTGGGTCCCATTGTTGTCCTGGACAATGTAAGGCTTAGTCACTCTCATGATATGGGCAAGGGAGCGACCAGAAACCTAAAGTTGCTCTCATAGGTCTACCTACCAATGACCATGGTCCAAACTTGCCAATTTTGTGCCAGCAACTCCAGGATTTGAGCTACTTTTTTAGGCCCAGAGCCAAGGCCACTACCTAGAATGAAATGAAAGCTAAGAATTAAGTAAAGTGCAAGGAAACAATGATGCAAAATTAAATATTTGATCAAAGCCTTAACTATACTCCTACTAGCCATGACAAGCATTTCATAAAACATATCATCGACATGTAACCTACAAGTGTTAACAACATAATTAAGTGTATGGATCTCTTACTTATCTGAGAATCGTCATGAACCATTATTTCCTCATGTCATTTGTTGCCTTATCACTTATTAGGTCATAGATAAAATATCCGTTCAAATAGAAGTAAGAACATTATGCGAGCCAAACATAACTACTTCCATAAAATGAACATATAACCAGCATAATAGGAACAGAATTACAATAAACATATGAGCCATCAAAATCCATATATACGCCAGTACATCTACACATGAAAATCAATGGAATGAAGTTATCATTAATCAATGCAATGAACCAACCCGTGCGATATCCCAAGCATGAATGTTGGACTCATAGAACACATCAAAAACACTAATCAATGTGGATGCCACTAGAGTTCTCCACCTACATCATGATGAATTTGAGTGCATCCTAGTCTCTCAGGCTTTACCATGCATCTGCAGTCTGATCTATGGATCACTAGGCCCTACACCAAGACATACTCTCCAGGATTTACCATACATTCCATCCCGGAATCACTATGCCCAACAGAGAGAAAATACACCTCTTGTCTTTACGGTATATCCCGCCATTCACCAGAAAGGATTCCTAGGCCCACCGAGGCACACAATCTAGCTTTATCGCAACCCACAGTCTGGTTCAAGGACCACTACCACCATGAGTTTTTCAATTCGGACATCCACCCCACTAAGCTTCGAATCCAATCGATCCTTCCCACATAAACTGCATGAGGGAACCCATCTCATCAAAGCTTTCAGGAAATGGCAAGGGTAGGCTGAAAATACTGTCACACCTAGAAAAACCCATGCCATGGTAGAAAAGAAACACATGAAATCCCATGCATGCCAAATATAGTAAGGAAAATACACATGCAAGTTGATACTTGTAAAGAATATTGTTGTAGCTGCTTGATCATGCCTTTCCCTGCTTGATAATTGCTTCCTCTTTCCTTATTTGTCTTTCTTTCTCCAATACCAAAGTGCTCCAAGAAAACTCTAAGTGTCCAAGAGTATGAGAGAGAGAGAGAGAGTAATGAGAGAGCTCCAAATCTAAACTGACAAAAGGCTACCAACTAATCCTCGGAATCCTTTTTATGAATGAGACCTATATTTTCTTCATTTTCCTCCTCACATACAACATGTGACCTTTCACCTCATTTTTCTCCTAATTTCCATTATTTTAAATAAATAATTATGCCCAAAATGCCATTTTGCCTTTCCAAATCCTTATCCATTGCCTTTTCCAATTTCCTTAGCCATAAATAACCAAATGAACACCCACTAGAATGTCATGCCCAACTTTCAGCTTGGAATAAGTTTCCCATTCATTTGTGGTTATTATTTTTAACATTTATTACATGGAATTTTCACCAAGGTTGTTGTAGAACCCTCCCCCTTGGGGGACACCGTCCTCGGTGTTCAATCACACATATACCTCAACAACCTACTGAAACAAGACATACTACTTATGAAGCTTTATAACATAGCTCGATGTAGTATTTACAATGAAATATTTGCTCAAGAGAAGAACATCATGACAACATACCACATAATGGAGCTTTATAATACAACTCATTAAGGTATTTACAAGGATCATCCTTTTGAGTGCCAATCCACATGAAATCATAACATTGTGATAACATAACCATATGATAGCATAATAACATAAATGTAATAACATGACACCCAGACTGCATAGTGGAGCTTTATAACATAGCTCATTACGGTATTTACATCCATACATGGGTGTACATATAGCAAGATCATCAAAAATATAGATACCGAAACATATGCCAAATCATATACTAAAGCTTATATCAAAACATATACTAACATCACATATCATATATCAAAACCTCATAAAGCATATATCAAAACATCATATAGCATGTATCAACCATCATAAAGCATATATCAATCACTATAAATCATATACTAAACCAGCATAAAGCAAATACTAAACCATCATGAAGCATATACCAAACCATCATAAGAAAATACTAGACCACCATAAAGCAAGTACCAAACCACCATAAGCAATCACCAAACCACCATAAGCAATCACCAAAACACCACAAGGTTGCTTTGTCTCAACTGGCAAACAAGGATGGATACATGGCCTGCATTTGATTCTTCATCTCCCATGTAGGTTCATCAGGCCCAAAGTGCTTCCATTGCACTTTAACTTGCTTGATTGCTTGGTTCCAGAGCATGAGCACCTTTTTCTACAATACACATTGAGGCTCCAGCTGGAATTCTCGATCTGGTTCCACCTGCAATACAAACCATTCAATCACATGGTTAGCATCTTTAACATACTTCTTAAGCAATGAAACATGGAAAAAATCATGGAATTTCATTGTTGGAGGTAGTACAAGTCGATAGGCTACTAGCCCAATCCTCTCAATGATACTGAAGGGTCCACAAAACTGTATTGCCATCTTGGAACATGAGCCAATCCGCAAGGATCTCTTTTTCAGTTTTATGCACAAGTACACATGTTCCCCAACCTAGAACTCCTTGAACAACATGTTCTTTTCTGCATAAATCTTCTTCCTATCTTGTGTTGCCTTGAGATTCTTCTTGATCACTTGCATATATTATTCCATGTCTTCCAACATATCTGGTCCAATCAATACTCTACTAACTGGGTCACTCCAACTAATGGGAGTGTTACAACTCTGCCCATATAATGCCTCAAAAGGACTCATCCTCAATGACTCTTGATAACATTGTTGTATGCAAACTCGACCAAAGGGAGATACCTTTCCCACTTTCTCTATTGATGCATCACATACATCCTCAACATGTCCTCCAATATCATGTTGACCCTCTCTATTTTTCCATCCATCTACGGATGATAAGCTGTGCTAAAGGCCAACTCGGTGCCCAAACCTACAAATAACTCCTTCCAAAACTTGGAATTGAACTTCACATCCGTGTCTGGCAAAATCTTCTTTGAAACACCATGTAGTCTAACCATGTCTCGGATGAATACTTGTGCCACATCACTAGCTGAGAATGTAGACTTTATTGGAACAAAGTGTGCAACCTTTTTTAACCTGTCCAAAATTACCATGATGGAATCATGCTGCTTCATTGTCTTCGGCAACCTTGTGATGAAATCCATGGAAATGACCTCCCATTTCCACTCTGGAATAGCAATCGGTTGTAGCAGTCCACCTGGATGTTTGCACTCCGCTTTCACTTGTTGACAATCAAAACATCTCGCCACAAACTCTGCTACATCCCTCTTAAGGTTCAGCCAATAGTAATATATATTCACCGTTTTGAGTGTCTTCTGATAATATGGGTGTCTTGAATAAGGTTTTGCATGAAACTCCCTCAAGATCACTTCTTGAGCTCATTACTATCCAGTATATATATCATGTCTTGGAACTTGACCAATCCCTCCATTGTAAGACAATAGTCCATGCCCCATGCACCTGCACTTGCACCTGTACCTGCTCTTGTACCTATACTTCCACCAGTACCTATACATGTACCACTACATGTACATATACCTGCACTTGTACCTATACTTGTACTATCACACTACTGCAACCTATGCACAATCTTCATATACATGATATCTTGTTGTCATGCCTACAAGATCCTATCCTATAAGCCAGTCCCATAGGAGCTCATAGCTGCCAAGTGATGTACCTGTACCCATCTCCTGAGAGAATCTGCTATCCACTTCTTTTTACCCTTGATGTACCTCATACCAAAGTCAAACTCGTTGATCATTTCCAACCATCTAGCCTACCTGGCATTCAAATTCAGCTGGTCTAATAGATATCTGAACCCAATGTGATCACTCATAAGCATAAACCACCTGCCAAGAAGATTGTGCCTCCACATCTTCAGTGCATGTATAATTGCAACTAATTGAAGATCATTTTTCAGGTAGTTATGCCTGTGCTTGTTCGGTTTTTGAGACTCATAACATACCACGTGTCCATCCTGCATAAGGACTCCACCAAGTCCTCTTTTGCAAGCATCTATACATACTACAAACTCTTTTTCTAGATCGGCAATCTATAGCACTGGTGCATGTGTCAGCAACTACTTGAGCTGCTCAAAGATAGCCTCACACTCTTCAGTCCATTCGAACTTCTTACCTTTTCTCTGCAATGATGTAATGGGAAAAAAAAATCTATGAGAAGTTCCTGATGAACCTCCTATAATAGTTTGCCAGACCCATGAAAGATCTCACCTCATCCACACCCTTAGGAGCTACCCACTCCATGATGGCTCCTATATTTTTGGGATCTAGTGCAATGCCCTCCTTGGAGACAACATGCCCCAAGTAGTGTACCTCGGTATGAAAGAAGCTACATTTTTTTATCTTAGCATACAACTGATGCTCTCTCAACAACCTCAATATTGTTGCTAAGTGATCAACATGTTTTTCCTCATTTTTAGAATATACCAATATATCATCAATGAACACAATAACAAACTTATCCAAATATGGATGCAACACACTATTCATCAAACACATGAAAGTAGTTGGAGCATTATTAAGCCAAATGGAACAACAAAAAACTCATAATGCCCATACCTGGTCTTGAACGTAATCATGTATACGTCCTCCTCTTTGATGCATACCTGATGGTATCCGGATATCAAGTCAATCTTCAAGAACATTGGTTCTCCCTTCGGTTGATCAAACAATTCATCAATCCTTGGCAAAGGGTACCTATTCTTGATAGTCACTTTTTTCAGTTGCCTATAATCAATGCATAATCTGAGGGTACCATATTTCTTCCTCACAAACAAGATTGGTGCGCCCCAAACTAATACACTTAGCCTAATGTATCCCCCGTCCAACATTTCCTTTAGCTATAATTTTAACTCAAGGAACTCAGGTGTGCTCATCCTATAATGTGCTTTCCATTTTGGAGCTACCCCTGGCACTAACTCAATCAAAAATTCTACCTCCTTGTGAGGTGGAAACTCTATAATTTCCTCAGGGAATACAACCTGAAACTGTTGTAACATTGGGTACCTATTCAACACATCTGCATCCTCAACCTCCTTACCCTTATCACTAGACATGTGTACTACAAATAGCTTGTACCCTTTCCTGTGGATACGCTTTTCTTTCATAGCTATCACCATCCTAGTTGATGTGACCTTCTTCTTACCTTGAAAGACTCTTGGATCACTATTGTCATCATCACACTCAATAGATTTTTCATAACAGTCAACCTTGGCTCTATGAAGATACAACCAAGCCATGCCTAATAATATATTGTATGAACCCAATGGTAATACATTCAAATGTGTTGTTGTAGGCATACCATTCAAATCAAATTTGCAAGATCTTACCCAATGATGAACTCGCTTCTTCGTACCTGTATCCAACTGCACTAACCAAGACTCTGCATGTAACTCCTTATTCAACCCACACTTATCCACCAAGTTAGGACTAACACTGTTATAATTAGATCCAAGGTCAATCAAAATAGAAATAACTTGATCACAAAGCTTACCATTCATCTCAATGATAGATTCTTGGTGTTCTGCTTGCCCATTGTCCATTGTTGCATAGATACATGGAATACTCTGACCAACATCCCCAACAGTTTGCGCCTCCTATGCACTATATATCTTAGGCCTTCCACCCTTATACTGTGGACAATATCTCCTAAGTTTCTCCTCACCACATGTACAACACTCCAACCAACCATTAACCTCACCTCTATGTTGTTGTTGTTGTTGTGGCCCATGTCCCTATCTAGCTGCATTAAATTTCTTTTGTGGTACCATGTTTTCTTTCCCATTTACATGTTTAGGCCTTGTCCTCTTAGGTTACCTTTTACCTCTACCTTTTTCCATCCATGCTAAGATTCATTCTTACACTTTTATTGCTCATAGAAATGTTCTAGTTTCCCAATAACTTCCTCAAGTGATCGAGGCTCATCATACTCAATCCAGTCTCTAAATTCTAATGGAAAACCACTTACAAATCTCTGAACTTCATCTTTATCATTATTACGATACAGTAAATACCTTAATAACACAAGAAAATTGGTCCTATACTCTTCATCTGTCGTTGACCCCCTCTTTATCTCATATAACTCTTTAGCCTTGTTGTCGTAGTACCTTTCTAACAAGTACTTCTTTCTAAAAATCCTCTTGAATTCCCACCAACTCAAGTCATCTATCTTGATGTCTCTAACCCTCTTAATATCTTCCCACCAGATGTCTACTTTACCTTTCAACTAAGATAGTTATTCGGGCCTCCATGTTATCTGTTTACTCATGAAACTCAAAGAATTTCTTCATGCCAAGTATCCAACCCTCTGTATCTTCTGGCTTCTTCACATCTCCATCAAAAGTAGGTATTTTTTCTTTCTTGAATTCATCCAACAAGTACCCTCTATCATTCCTCCTATAAGGATGATAGCTATGGTGATCATGATGTATATCAAAACTAGAACTAGAATAATACATGTACTCATCGCCCCTCCTTTCTTGAGTGTCCAACAACTTGTCGTCTCTCACCATGTTAGATCTATCTGACCTGTGTCTACCAGGAGATCTATTATCGTATGCTCCATTAGTCCCACCCTCATGTGCATGGCTGATCCGAAGTGGCCCTTATCGCTACAAGTACGATAAACTCTGAAGAAGTATAGCATTAACCTCTACTTGCTTCTCTTGTGCCTGTATGATCTGGTCATTATCTTCCTTACAACTCCTTATCTCTTCCTTCAATCTCCTCATTATATCGGCCAAATCAGAAGTATTCCCCACACCACGCTACTCATCTTATGCATAGGGAGATCTACATAGTCTACCACCTTGCTATCCATTTGATCTCTTTCTTCCTGCAAAGCATAATATGTCAAATAAACCAAATCACAATAAACCATTGTACCTTAGTGTATCTCGGGGAGGATACCTTGTCCACAAGATCACCAAATGAGCATGATACATATATAACACAATCATAGCAGTGTATATACATGCACAAATAAATGAATCAACACCTAAACATCACTCTAACTTGGATCCAGCCATCAATGCAAGGCCATATCAACAATGCATGTTATGGCCTCATGCTTGACAACAACCATTTCTCCATTGTACACCTTGCTACATACAACCGACAATATGCATAAGCAATGTCTAACCAACTACAAATGCGCATAACCGCATGTAGTCAAACATAATCGATCAGTTCTTGTAATCAACCTATAAGGTTGATGCATGTAATAAAAATATTCAAAATGTAACCTAACATACAAGGATGTAAGTAGGTGACATAAAATCAACATGTAAGTGACAAATAACCATATTCATTCAGTCACATTCTCACATCAAATGCTCTTCACAAAATCAACATCAAATTCTCCGTGATAGACATAGTACAACCCTAATCCATCATAAAGCAAATGAAACAAGTATATAAGTGTAAGAGACACATGCAATGGACATGCATGCATGACCAACACACATTCAACCCATTCAGTCCAAGAGTTGAGCCATGCCCTAATACCACTCTGTAACACCCTCCTCCCACATCCACCCAAGTTACCATGCCAACTGGGGTAAACATGAGACAAGAAGCTACTATGATCAAATTCTACCTCCTAGGTGACCTTAAGAAAGTGGAATCGATGGAACATCATATACAGTCATTAAAAACCATCAACAGAACCCTTACGAGATAAGTCAGCCACTTAGACAGCCTATGCTATGAAACCAACTCAAGAAAAAGATAGAAAAGATAGATTAACGCCTTAGAATTTAGCCTCTTCGAGGGGGAAACCTCCTTTACAGTACATAAATGAATAATTCTTGGATGATTCAAATGACAAAACCTCCTTTCTATATATAGGAGTCTAAGGAGTCATAATATAACCCAGCCGACCTAACAATAATAATATAAAGCCACAAAAATAACAATAGAGGGATTCTATGGGGCACAGTAATAACAATATGGCGACAATAGGGGCACAACAATATTAATAAGGGGGTACAACTACAATACTAATGGGGTAATCACTAGCATTATAGGGACCCAACATGACCCTCTCTTTCAAAAAAGTGTTGTCCTCAACAATTGAGTAGTTTTGGATGCTTCTGTATAAAATTCTCATCCTCCCATGTGGAATCTTCAGCAGATAAGTTCTTCCACTTAACAAGATACTCTGAAATTGATCGATTTCGTAGCTGTCGAATTCTTGTTTCTGTGAATGCTTCTGGTTCCAATATAATTTTTCCTTCCTCATCAAGTTTTTGCAATATTGTTTGAATTGGGAGCTTATCACCTATAACCTTCTTTAAACATGAAACATGAAAACTGGGTGCAATTGAGAAGCTGCAGGAAGCTCCAATTTGTATGCCATAGTACCAATCTTTTGCAACACCTTGTATGGACCATAATACTTTGGTGATAATTTATTATCCTTCTTAGCTTCTTGAGGGACATTTGCTTATATGGTTGTAGCCGTAGAAATACCCAATCACCTACATCAAAACTTCTTTCGCTGCGATGTTGATATGCCTATTGTTTCATTCTATTATGTGTGCCAACATGAGGTTATCCTCTAAGAGTTGGAGGACTTGTTGTTGATGTTCGATGTGATGTTCCACTACTTGAACCTTAGAATTTTCTCTTAAATATGATTTGAAGGATGGTGTCTGATACCCATAAAGTGCCATAAATGGGGTCATTTTTGTTGCTGTATGGAAGGAAGTGTTATACCACCATTCAGCGAGAGGCAACCATTTGACCCATTGTGTCTGTTTATTAGATACAAAGAAAATATAATATCCTTCCAAACATTTGTTTACTATCTTAGTTTTCCCATCAGATTGAGGATGATAAGATGAGGTATGAGCTAATTGAATACCAAGACAAGAAAAGAATTTTATTTGAAAATTTCAAGTGAAAATGGGATCTACATCGCTTACAATAATTTTTGGGTTTCCATGTAGCTTTTGAATTGTTTCCATAAATGCAGTATAAACTGTACTCACTTTAAATGGATGTGATAATGCACAAAAGTGTGCATACTTGGTAAGTCTCTCAACTACCACCATGATGACACTCTTTCCCTCAGACTTGGGTAAACCTGTGATAAAATCCATTGAAACCTCCTCCCGAAGTTGGCTTGGAATGGATAAAGGTTGTAATAGAGCTGGTGTCTTAATTGTTTCAACTTTATTTTGCTACCAAACCAAACATTCCGCAACAAAACTTTGAATATCTGATTTAAGGCCCTCCCAAAAAAATTCCTTAACCCTGTGGTAAGTTTTTAAAAATCCCGAGTGCCCTCCTAAGGGAGAAGTGTGCAATTCCATAAGAATCTTTTGTTTTAGCTGGGAATTCTTACAGAGGTATAAGCGATCTTTGTACCACAACGAATCATTTTGCCAGCTAAATGTATCCGATGTACTGGAATCTTGTTGTAACTTTCGAAATAAGTGCCCACACTTCTTCGTCATTCTTCCATTCCTCCCTTGCTTCATTTATCCAATCTAGTGGATAATAGAAATGGCGCACAACAATGCTTCACATCCTCATCCTTTCTTGAGAGTGCATCTGCCACCACATTTTGCTTCCCTTTTTTGTAGATGATTTCAAAGTCATAACCCAACATCTTTGTGACCCACTTTTGTTGCTCTTCCGAGGATAATCTTTGTTCTAAAAAGTATTTAAGGCTATCATGATCCGTTTTTACCTTGAAGTGTCTTCCCATTAGGTAGGGTCGCCATTTCTTAATTGCATGGAGTATTGCCAACATTTCCTTCTCATAAATAGCTTTGTGTAAAAACTTTCCCTTGATTGGACGACTTTCAAAAGCAATGGGTCTTTCATCTTACATTAAAACAGCACCAATTCCATTTCCTGAAGCATCACATTCCACAATAAAGGTTTTTGTGAAGTCCGGTGTAGCTAAAACAGGTGCTTGGCACATTGCCTCTTTAAGATGTTCGAAGGCCTTTGTTGCTTCTGGAGTCCATGAAAATGCATCTTTCTTCAATAGTGTTGTTAGAGGTGCTGCTATTCTCCCATAATTCTTAACAAAATTGCGATAATACCCTGTCAACCCGAGAAA
>APFE030693861.1:58156-152510 GCA_000404065.3 Pinus taeda
AGGTTCCCAAAGGTGAACATCATGTTGGATATTATCCTTTAAATACCCTATGAACACATCAATCCTATGCTCCTCTAGTATATTTTTTACCCTTATGTTCAATTTTTGGAACTCCTCAATGTCCTCCATTATTGAACCCTTTTGTTTGAGACTTATCAATTGGCTAAAAAAAGTGTTGCTTTTTGTATCCTCATAATGTGCTGTCAATTCCTCCGTAAAAATTGCCAAAGTGATAATTTGTTTACGAAAGCAAAGCCATTGATACCATACAAACTGATTTGGTTCCAAATATAAAGTTGCAATATGTACCTTTTGTGTGTTTTGCACATTATTCAGATCGAAAAATTGCTCTATCTGTAATATCCATGTTGCGGAATCCTTGCCATCAAACTTCCTCATACCGATTTTTGGAATATAGTGCATCTTCGATCCAACATTAGAGTCTATGAAATCATGATTAACATTTCATTTGTTCGCATCATGAGTTTCCTTTACTCCCCTTTCACCATTAGTAAGTATTCATTGTAGAAAATTTGTCAAATCTGCCTTCAAATCTATCTTCAAATCATCAATCTTGGCTTCCACGCCCTTTATCTTAGATTCCACGCCATTTATCTTAGCTTCTGTTAGCTTTTGTGAGCGTGAAATTTGTTGCACTTGGTCTTGTAATTTTGATATATCATGTAGCATTTCTTCCTCTTCTTCATGAGTCATGCTAGAGCCTTCAGATTGCTTACTAGGTGTTTGAATTTTCTTTCCTCGTGGAATCAGTTACCAATACTAATGCTCTACTATGCCTTTTGAATTCCTTCAAAATAATTTTTCAAACCGCGCTTAAGCAAAAATTTTAAAAAATCTACACACATTTTGTTCACTTTGTAGGAGATCAATATTGCCTCTAATGTATCTATGTAATTTCGGATCATCGAGTTCTGAAATTGTGACCTGTGGTAGCTCTCTATGCCCTCTTTCCAATGCCACCAGTCTGACCCCAATTGGATTCTCCAATGAAGATTTATGTGAAATCTCCCACAGTGACCTGATTATAGACTAATTCAGTAGAGCGAACTTGTACGACGTGCCACGTGTCCCTGTTTCGACCTTTGGCTCTAACAAATATATACAAGAAACTACAGTAAGTCCTCTTTCTGTACCTTCTTACAAAATTTCAATCCGATGCTCAAAGAGAAAGTTATGATGATTTTCCCCAGGTCACCTGTTTGGAATGTAATTCAGGAGTCTGCAAAAAGACCAACTTCCTCAGATCACATCTCCGCAAATATAGCGCAAAAAGCTCTAAAATTCAGACCCAAGGTTCACTGTGATTTTGTCTCAAATGGGTTTTTCTTTTCACTTCTGAAACATTGCAGGAAAAAATCTATAGCGAAAATTCCACGATGACCTGTTTGGAGCAGCGAAACCCTAGAATCCAAAGCTCTGATACCAAATGTTATGAAACCAACTCAAAGAAAAAGATACGAAGAATAGATCAACGCCTTAAAATTAGCCTCTTTGATGGGGAAACCTCGCTTTACATTACATAAATGAACAATTCTTGTATGATTCCAAATGACAAAACCTCCTTTCTATATATAGGAGCTAGGAGTCATAATATAACCCAGCTGACCTAACAATAATAATATAAAGCCACAAAAATAACAGTAGAGGGATTCTATGGGGCACAGTAATAACAATATGGGGACAATAGGGGCACAACAATATTAATAAGGGGGTACAACTACAATAGTAATGGGGTAATCACTAGTATTATAGGGACCCAACAGCCTATCACTAGGTCCCACTGTTTTCCTGGACAATTTAAGGCTTAGTTTCTCTCATGATATGGGCAAGGGAGTGACCAGAGACCTAAATTTTCTCTCATAAGCCTGCTTGCCAACGATTATGGTCCAAACTTTCCAGTTATGTTCCAGCAACTTTGGGACTTGAGCCACTTTTTTAGGCCCAGGCCACTACCCAGAATGGAATGAAAACTCAGATTTAAGTAAAGTACAGGGAAACAATGATGTAAAAATAAATAGTTGATCAAAGCCTTAACCAAACCCCTGATAACCATGACAGGCATTTCATCAAACATATCATCGACATGTAACCTACAAGTGTAAACAACATATTTAAGTGTAGGTGTCTCTTACTTATCTTATAATAGCCATGAACCATTGTTTCATCATGTCATTTGTTGCCTTATCACTTATTAGGTCATATATACAATATCCATTCAAATACAAGTAAGAACATGTTGAGATCCAAACATAGATACTGCCATAAAATGAACATATAATTAGATAATAGGAACAAAATTACAATAAACATATCAGCCATCAAAATCCATATATAAACTAGTACATTTACACATGAAAATCAATGGAATGAATTTCTCATTAATCAATGCAATGAACCAACCAGTGATGGGACTACCATGTTCCACCCGACCATAGATTGGCTAAGCTAAGTCTCTCTTTAGCCAATCACCCCTGTGCCATATTCCAAGCATGAATGTGGGACTCATATAACACATCAAAAACACTAATCAATGTGGATTCCACCTAAGTTCTCTGCCTACACCGTGAGGAATTTGAGTGCCTCCTAGTCTCTCAATCTTTATTGTGCATTCACAGTCTAATCCATGGATCACTAGGCCCTACACCGAGACATACTCTCCAGGATTTACCATGAATTCCATCCCGAAATAATTAGGCCCAACAGAGAGAAAATACACCTCTTGTCTTTACCTTATATCCTGCAATTCACCTGTAAGGATTCCTAGGCCCATTGAGGCACCCAATCTAGCTTTACCGCAACCCACAATCTGGTTCAGGGGTTACTAGGCGAGTGGCTTTGTGCATCCTCAGTCCGGTTCAAGGACCACTACCACCATGTGTTTTTCAATTCAGAGATCCACCCCACTCAGCTTCGAATCCAATCCATCCATCCCACATAAATCGCATGAGAGAACCCATCTCATAAAAGCTATCAGGAAATGGCAAGGGTAGGCTGAAAATGCTGTCACACCTGGCAAATCCCATGCCATGGTATAAAAGAAACACATGCAATACCATGCATGCCAAATCTAGTGAGGAAAATACACATTCAAGTTGATACCTGTAAAGATTCATGTTGTAGCTGCTTGATCCTACCTTTCCCTGCTTAATCTTTGTTTCCTCTTGCCTTCTTTGTCTTTCTTTCTCCAATGCCAAAGTGCTCCGAGAAAACTCTAAGTGTCCAAGAGTATGTGAGAGAGAGAGAATAATGAGAGAGCTCCAAATCTAAACTAACAAAAGGCTACAAACTAATCCCCAAAAGCCTTTTTATAAATAAGGCCTCTATTTTCTTCATTTTCCATTATTTTCCTTCAATTTCCTCCTCACATGCAACCTGTGACCTTTCACCTCCTTTTTCTCCTAATTTTCATTATTTTAATAAATAATTGTGCCAAAAATATCATTTTGCCTTTCTAAAGTCTTAGCCATTGCCTTTGCCAATTTCCTTAGTCGTAAACAACCAAATGAACACCCACTAGGATGTCCTACCCAACATTCAGCTTGGAATAAGTGTCTCATTCATCTGTAGTTATTGTTTTTAACATTTGTTACATTGAATTTTCACCAGGGCTATTACAGCATCATTCTTGCAACCCCTCCTCAGGATAACATCCCACAACAAGTGATGCCTGCATCGACACCATCCGATGCCAAAAAAAATGATAAGCAAAAATGAAATAAGGTGGAAGCTTCAAACGCTTCCTCCGTGCAAAAATGAAATAAGGTGGAAGCTTCAAACGCTTCCTCCTTCACGGTACCTCCACCATGTGCTTTGTGTGAAGTAACAGGGCACCCTACCAATATGTGCCCCGAGTTAGACCAATTAAAATCTCTTATGCATGCCCCAAAAGCGCCAGTAAATGCTCCCCCAACTACTATGGAAAATACCACACATGCACATAATAGAGCATCGTGCACCAACCATGCATGTGTTATATGCACAGAATACAAGCATTACACTCATCATTTCCCTGAGATCCCTCGATATCAAGATGCTTTAGGTGCACTCACCTAAGCCAATACCATGACCCCATCACTGCCAACCACACCAATGGCAGATGATGGATCTAAAACCATTCTTTATGTTACAAGGGAAGAAGCTTCATGCTCATATCCCTCTTCTAGTCACCCAACCTCCCGCCATACGCGGAGACAATGAGAATCAGTGACACCCCAACATACCTCCTTGTGTGCTTTATGTGACGAACCAGACCATTTCATAAACCAATGTCCCGAGTTACGGGCATTGAGGAGGTATTACCCTACCCTACATGTCACCCCAGGCAACAGACTTAGACGCAGACATCATAGTTCCACATTTTTGCAAGAAACCATCATACTCGGTGTTGCCTACACCTTCCCCGATTATGTGAAACATTGTATTTCATGTGTCAATTCATCGTTGAGAACTCAATGATAATCAAACCAGATGCCCAATCCCCGGATAACACCACACTAGTGGGGGAAAGACATCGCCTAAGACATAGCTAGGCACCCATCAACATGTTAACTCCCTCCACCACCAATCAGGATCTAGAAAAAAGACAAAATAGCCTCAGGCCGCATTGTCAAAATCAAACAATGTAAACTTTGAAACAGGAACTATAAACTCAAAACAGGAACTCTAGCCCAAAAACTCCAAAAAACTTGAAAAACAATGCCAAAAATGAAAAGTGTGTATACTAGAACGATGTTTTTCTTTAGGGTTAATTTTCAACATTTTTAAAAAATGACAGTAAAACCATTTTTTGTGAAAAAAACACACTAGTGTTTTTGGTAGAATAACATTTTTATTTTCCAGGTATAATTTTAGCATTTTTTAGTAATGACGATAAAAATAAAATAATGGGATCCGAAACACATTAAAATTCCATTAGTTTTCATCCATGTTGTTAAACATATAATAACCTGACACTAAAGATCGCTAAAATTCTAATTGTTTTCAACCATAATATTAAATATACAAAAAAATGGGAAAATTTTCAACCATAGAATTAAAAAACTCTAAGTTTTCAAAACATTATGAACAAATTACATGATTAAATTAATCAAAATGTCAATACTTGTAGATTGAACAAAACATAAATTATATCTCTAAGTTATTGTTGCATTGTAGATATTCTAAACAATAAAAATCATCATAATTAAAACATATAATCCAACAAACATAAAAATGAATGATAACTTCATTTAACACCATATGGAAATCAAAAAACTTATTTCAAGATATGATGCAAACATCAATTATATAAATTGTCTTAGACAATTATTCAAAATCACTCATATTTTCTTGCACACCATCATAATTCGCATCTTCAGATGAATGACTGGATGCAGATGAAGATGTTCCATATTTTTCTCTGTCATCGACTAATGCCCCATCTGAGTCCACATGCATGCCCACCATTTCAGGTTTCAAAATTCTTCTGGATCTACGAATGGTTTCAGCAGACTCCCATCTCAACATTGTTCTTTATGGTAACAACCTCTTTTCAGAATCTTTATCGTCTTGAAGCGAAGAGTTCCTCTCTTTGTTAAATTGAAGTCATAAACAAGTATGTCAACATCCTCCAATTTTAAGTGGTTTCTGCGGCGACGATTTATATTTGTACCGTTTCTTTTTTCTCTTTCCACCAATTTTTTTATCAACTACCATCTCTGACTTGTACACACCATTTAATGGGTGTTTATTTGTGGCATACCAATGTACTTCAACACCTGCAACATCTTTATTTTCTGTAATGACCTTTATAACCTTAGCAAACTAGAATGGATATCCATTGGGATCTCCATCTGCTAGCACATCATGCAACCCTCCTTAATATCATGTACTGAACCCCTATAAAGGTCTTCCATGGCTTCATGTTTTGCACAAGATCTTCTGGAACCAATACACATTTCTCTTTCCTCTACCTATGAATAATTAAAAATACCTTGAGATTGTTGTTGTTCAACAATGTTTCTTTCCTCATGTTCATTTGACACATTTTGTGGCCAAATAAATGGAGTTTGCAAAGGTATATCTTCATTTGTTGTTCTTGAAATGATATCACTTTGATTATTGAAAAAAGACTCCCACCAAACTGAATCAGCAATACCAAAGTACTCATATGTATATCTAATATATTTTTTAATTTCTTCCAAGCAATCAGAATAATTTACATCTTTATTCTTCCTGCATGCATTATGAACTTCAACAACTGATTGTAATAACAATATATTTGACACAAATATTGGACGATCTGGAATGAACTTCAAAAATATCAAACCTGATGGCGGCACCCATTCTGCAGTAGTTGAATACATCTTGCCTCATATTAGTGTTTTCCCATCCATTTTTTTGATACGAAATTTATGTTGGAATATAATGTCATTAAGTTGTTCAATGAATTTCTCCTCACCATTCAATCCCATAATAGACCTTGGCATGTCAACAATTTCTTTCAACACATCAAAAATTAGCTCTAGCATGTATGATTTCTTAATACATTCAATTAATGATGGCAAGCTCCCAACTTCCTTCCTCCTCAATGTGACTGAAAAATGACTAAACATCTGATCAATATGTTAATGGGTGTTCCCAACAAGAAGGAAACCAACCTTTACCTTCTAAAAAATTCTCAATTCAACAAGCATGTTTAGATATCTAAAAACAATCTGATTTTTGTTTTCACGGCAAGTGTTGTCCAATTGTAGATATAAAACTTCAGGAAGATTACCATACCAATGAGAAAGCACATCATGAATTATGGTTATTGTCAGATTTGCATCATTATGAATATTTGGATTTGTGAAGTATACCCTTGGCAACGTTTTCCCATTGAAGACCATACCACTAATCAAGTGATACTGAATAAAATTTTCCTCCTGTAAATTTTTTGGTGTACAAACAAAATGTGGTAGAAGTGTTTTCTTCTGGTCCATACCATCAGTTATCAAACCCAAATATTTATTTGGATTATCATAACACTTCTTTCGATGTTTGTACGATTTTTTCTTTTCACTGGTTTGTTGTTCATGATGCTCTTGAAGCACTTTGACAATGGAATCTACACAACATAAATGAAAGTCATTAATAAATACATTTTCATAGTTGATGACTACAATTTTAAAAATTAATGTTATCAATGCTTACCTCTTTCTACCCCTTCACATTTATCCCTTTTTTATTTAAGAGAAGCACATGTATTGCAAATCCCCATCCTTGTCTTCTTAGGAATACGGACATTGTTGAATTATTTCTTCCATATCTTCACAAAATATTGATATGTAATAAATCGACCATGTCCTTCAACACCTTCTGCATATTCTTTGTATAAGTTGTAGATTTCTCATCTTGAGAAATTATCTGGAATACGTATTGTCTCTCTATTTGGTGTACAGTCTCCATGCTTTGAAAAGAAGTCTTTCATCCATGACATTGTAGTATTTGATAATGGCCCAAATTGTCATCTATGATGTACTTCTGAATAAAATGTGGGATCCTTTTCCAAATTTTCTTGGATTCTTGAGAGATGAAAATTACCCGTTGAATGAAACATTTTGAAAGAATTTATACAGATAAATAAAGACCCAATATGATAATCATAACCTAACAATGTAGAGTGCATGCACCCCACTAAATATGAATTTTGCATGCTTTTATTCATTGACAAATATCTCTTCCTTTCATCCAATGCAAACTTGAAATCCATATGTTTCAAACAATATTCACTTGAAATGAGAGAACCGATAGAACTTCTTCTCATCAGATATTCTACTCTACCCCTTGTATAACTAGAACATTTTGGATTGATATGAAAATGTCTGCTCCCACTCCTCGATATAATATTTGTTGCCAACATATCCATCATTGGATCATCATCTGTATAAGCATTTTCATCATCATTATGAGGAATATTATCCTCACTATGATCATCTATGATTTTGAAATACTAACTTGGAGGATATTTTTCATCTTACCCTTCTTCAATGCTACCCTCATAGTCTTTAAAATTAGGACTAAATGGAAAATTTGACTCGATGTTTATTGGTTATTCTTCAACATGTGCATTGTCAGTGTTTCTCTCATAGTCCACGGGATTAGGACTACATGGAAAATGTGACTCTTTACTTACTAGAAATTCTTCATCCTGACCTTTGTCACTATTTCTCTCATAGTCCTTAGGATTAGGACTAGGTGGAAAATGTGACTCTCGCTTTATTGGAAATTCTTCATCCTAGCCTTCATCACTACTACTCTTATATTCCATAGGATTAGGACTAAATGGACATCGTGACTCTCTATTCATTTGAAATTATTCATCATGCTCTTCATCACTGTTGCTCTCATAGTCCATCGGATTAGGACTAATTGGACATTGTGACTCTCTATTAATTTGAAAGTATTCATCATGCTCTTCATCACTGCTAATCTCATATTCCATAGGATTAGGACTAATTGGAAACCGCGACTCTTTATTTATTTGAAAATCTTCATCACTGTTGCTCTCATAGTCCATAGGATTAAGACTAAGTGGAAACCATGACTCTTTATTTATTTGAAATTATTCATCCTTCCCTTCATCAGTGCTGCTCTCATATTCCTTAGGATTAGGACTAAGTGGAAGATTTGACTCTCTATTCATAGTGGAAGAATTTTCGTTATATTCATCAATATGAATAGAGTTGTTACACAATGAAGATGCTGATGCTTCACAAAGCGAAACTTCACTATCAGAAGAATTCATGCCTTTACAACAAAAGAGGTTGAATGATACAAATGAACTATTTCCTAATGATAATATATAACTTAAATAATGAAAAAATTCCTCCAAAGTTTCCCTTTAAAAATTTTCGCCGAAATTTTTCCCTCCAAAAATTTGTTTTCATATATTTTCCTCCATAATTTTCTTCTACAATTTATTGAAAAATTTTAACTAAAATTTTCTTATGAAATTAATCTTTTAAACTAAGTCTTTAAATTAAAATTGTAAACTAAATCTTTTACCTAAATTAAATTTTTACTTAAACAATATAACATTTACTAGACAATTGAATGTTTTTTTTTTTAATTTTATTATATCTTCTATCACGCATTTAAAATAAATTGTTATATCACCATAACATGATTTATATGTTAAGTTTTTATCTAAAAAAAATATAATAATACCACATTCACCATGCGGTAAAACAATTCCGCAATGTTCTCTTTATCGTAATTTACTATATTGCCATAACAAGATTTATATGTTAATTTTTTTATAAAACACAATAGTCCCACATTCACCGTGTGGTAAAACAATTTTGTAATGTTCGTTTTATCATAGTTCCTTATATCACCATAACAAAATTTATGTGTTAAAGTTTTTGTAAAAACAAATTAATCCCACATCAACCATGCAGTGAAACAATTTCATAATTTCCACTATATCATAAATTTCATTATCATTATTCCTCACATCACATCAAAGTTTTCTGAGGTTCATTAAAAGACTTGGAGTGATTTTGTGGAGTAGCTACATTATTATCGACAACATATTCAACGAAAGATTATCGCATTTGAAATGTTTGTTTCCCTTTTGTTGTATGCAAGTTTTAAAATTCAATAGGTTTACTAGTAGTTATGTGTCAGTTGGGTTGTTATTTTCATGTAAAATACCTTAACAAAAACATATTCCAATAAAATAATACTTAATTTTTTATTAATGAAATTTAGATTTTTTTTACAAATTAGTAATTTAGATGAAAAAGGCTTACCCGACAGCCCAATGGCAGGCAGAAGGCCACTACGTCTGCAGTGGGAATGGTGGGCCTAGTCGTGCCTGCTAGCGATACCCACCCCCGCGGCCCAAAGCACCAAGGGTGAGGGTTGATTCTGAGAATCGGGTCGCCATCCCCACGAGTCTGATGGGGCATGGGGGTGGGTTGGGAGGGGGTTGCGCCAGCCCCCTCTCGCCCCACCTACGTGGCCTAACAGGCCCGTGGGGGTGGAGACCTGATTCTGAGAATCGGGCCTCCACCCCCATGGGCCCGTTGGGCCGCGGGATGGGACACGAGGGAGCTGCATTTTTTTAATTTTCAATTTATTTTTTAATTATTTTTAAAAGGTTGTGTTTTACAAAATTATTTATCATTTATGATTATTTATCATTTTTAGATTTTGTTTGTTTATTTAAACTATTTTTTTTGTAATTTACTAATTTATATATGTGTATATTTTTTGCAGGAAAATGACATCAAAGAAGATTTCTGTGAATCTTTCTAGACAAAAAATTGCTAAAATTAAAGGTGAATCCTCAAAAAACATTGTTGAACGAACCAAACCTGAGCTAATAACTACAAATATATCAAGTGCCTCAAATGATAATAAGATGATTTCATACTAGAAGAAATCAAAAGAAGTGAAGCTTATAGAAAATGTATGGTATTTGAAAGATAGAGAAGGCGAACAACATGTGCAGATATATCTATATGTTGATATACTTAACAATAATGGAATTTATGAGGTGCTGGGAAAAGTCATAGACATTTGTTTGATACTGGACATTGAAGTTGTTTATGTACTTACAAAACCATCCAAGTCACATGACAAGATTAAATATCGGTTATCATTGTCATTGTATGACACGACATAGGAATCTAAAAGTTGTATAAACAAATTATAAATGACATTGCACAATATATGGTAAGTATTTTTATTTATATTTGTGTTTTGTGTTATTGTAACTGTATCATTATATTTTTATAACTTAGTTTTCATTGACACAGATATTTTGTTTGACACAATTTTATTGAAAATCTTTCAATTATGTTGGGAGGAATTCATTTCATATAGAAAGATATTATGAATGTTGTCAACAGTTTCTACTCAAGATCAGAAGAAGATATGACAAAGAAGCAAAAAATAGTAATTCGTGATCCTACAAAACTACATCCAAGGGATTAGCAAAGAATCTCTATAGCGGATAAATCTAGAAAAGGTAGACAGGTTACTTTTGAAGATGAGGAAGTTGAAATTGATGTTGAAGAATATGTTGTCATTACTGAGGATGACATCAGAATTGATGTTAGAAAGGAGAAGAACCATAAAAGACCAAAAGTAACAATGCCCGTGAATGTCTCTGTTCCAGTTAATGATGAGAATGTTAGGAGGAAGAAAAATAAAGTTGAACATTCTCAAGTAGTCATTGCCAACAGTGAAGATCCTAGTGAAAATTCAAAAGAAAACAGGGAAATCATTACACCAGGAGCTGATTTAGAGGATGGCATTATTAAAATAATAAAAAAAATGTCATTCGACGTAACTTGACAAAAACAAACTTAATTGAGGGTGGTCATACATTTCAGCTTAATGTGAGACAAATCTATAAGCTAAGTGAAGGACAATTTAAATATCAAATCAAAAATCCACAACACCTACATGTTCACAACTTGAAGACATTGATGAGGTACAATCCATATGCTCATGTGGTTAATTATGTGCTTCTTGTTGATCCAGTTCAAGTTCCCAACAAAAAAGCATTTGATAAGTCAAAATGTTTTGAATACAATTATTATGTGCTTAGGGGGAACCATTATCTAAAAGTTCAAAGGCAATTGATGGAGGAATATCCCAATAACCCACATTTTGAAACAATGAAATGTATCATCTATGTTGGTTTATCAAATACAGAAGAAAATTTATTGGCATGGGATCATAATTCAAATAATGAATATAGGATGTCTATGACTTTAATCCAAAGGGTTAGATTTATTCATAATGAATCTAAAGAAAAATGTGGTGGGAATAAGATATATGTTACTCTAGAATTCCGAAAGGAATGTTGTATGGAAATAGGCTATCAAATTGAGGAGAAAATCAGTTTAAAAGACAACAGAGTAAATTCTAATATATTCAGAACTATTGATAACATTTTCCATTTTTTCATTTAGAACTGGAGAGATATGGGAATTGATTAATGAGATTTTTAGCATGTGGGAGAACATTAGCATTAAAAACCAGAAGGTCAAAAGGTCTAAACCATTGATATTTAGCAACGGTAAATCAGATCCTGAAATGAAGTAGCTTCCAGAAGATATGACTACCACACCTTGGAGAGCACTGCAATGAGTGAATGATAAAAAACTTGTCAAAGCAATATTATCTCATGTGAAGTCAGGGGAATTATCATTGGGGGAAATGTCTAAGAAATTTCAAAAGTTTATTGAATTGTTTTTACTTATTTCTAAATTATAATTTTCTTTTAAATATAACATATTGTTCTTGGTAGTATTTGTTATACATATCATTATATTAACTTTTTTTACTTTATCTATTCAGTCACAAAGTTTACATGAAAATACAAGAACAAATGGTTAAATTGTTGAATGGAGATAGTTGGGATGATGTTGTACGCAACTATCTAGATTCAAGTTGTACATCAACACTAAAATATTTTTATATTGCATTTAAAAAGGTATGTTGATTTATACATTCATTATTATTCATTTGTATACTATTTTTATTTTATAACTTATACATATATTTGTTTATTTTATCAAAGATGAGGAAGGATGCAAATGGAGCACCAGATGGTTTCAAAACCTTTATTGAAAATATTAAGATCGAAAGACTGAGAAAGAAGCATCTTAGGAATGTTGAACTTGATCCAACTCTTAATCATTTCTTTTGGAATGGGCTTGAAACTATTCAATATCAATTAATACAATGTGACTGTGAAGACATTGCTAAACTCATACCTAAAAGGGATTATTCCCTGGTTATTGCAGATATTGCCCATGGTTTCAATATCCCAAACATTGACTATGATAGTGACCCTTATACTTATCAAGCTCTTAGTAAAGTGGTTGTGGGATTTGTAGAAGTCACATCATCACCATTATGGAGATTTGTGACATTTCATTCAGACACATAATTCGCAATGTTATTGACAAGCTTCAAGAGGAAAACAAACTCAAGGATGCAGCTTACATGGTAAGACATTGAAAATGTATGTTTGATTAATGTTAAAAAATTCATTTATGTACAAGTTAATTGAACTTTTATTATTTCATGTTATAGGCAAAAGTCAAATCTTCTTAACCGTGAATATCAACCAATTATAAATGATTGTGAGTTCATCCATATTGATAGTTGGAAAAAAGATGATAGCTATATGTCTATGATTTTTAATCGAGTAGATGGAAAGAGTCATAGTCAAGTACTGGTTTATGATGTTGTTGTGAAAAAACTAACATATGAAGATAAAGAAGCAAAAGGAGAGATAGTTAACATTTATCAAAAACCACAATCATTGATTAACTATCTTAAAAACTTATGTTCAAATGAAGGAGATTGGGTTCTGGATTTATTTTCTGGCTCAAGTAAGTTTTATTATATAAAATTGAATTTCAATATTTTCTTTCTTAATTTATATGTCATTATACTAATTACTTCATCATTTTTTTGTGTGCTTGATAATTAGGTACAACACTAGCATGTTGCTTACAAAAAGGAAGAAATTGCATTGCCATTGAAAAAGGTCCAGTACAGTGCAAATTTATTCAGCAAAAAATTAATGCTCTTCAATTTCTTCCATATGCAATGCAAGAAATTGGGTTGAAGAAAGGGGATTTTAGTGAATCATGTGTGACAAAAAATTAAAAGGAACCTCAACCACCATTACATGGAATGATAGGAAAGGCATACATTGGGAGATTCTCAGACACCAAAGATCCATTAAAGGAGGAAAATGAGCAAAATGAAGCAGAAAATATTGTGGAAGAAGACAATGATGAAACTCTAGAGGATGAAGAGTTTGGATTACGTGATATTGTTGATTAAATTTAAGTTATGCTAGGAAATCAAACTCATTTTTTGTAACTATTAATTAGTTATACTTGTAATGTTTTGGCTTTGACATTTTATGAGAAGAATAAACATTCAATTAATGTTGTTATGTGTTCAATATTTGTATTATGTGATTTTCACTTTAATTTTTATGTGAATCATTATTTTTTTTTAAACGTGATTATTATTATTTTTTGACATGAATTTATAAAATAAAAATAAATTAAATATTATATTATATATATATATATATTATATATATATATATATATATAACCATTTTTTGTTAAATTTTTCCTATTAAAATTGTGATTTTGACATGTCATTTCTAGCAAAAAACTATTAAAATGTGTAATTTTTTAGTTATATTTATGTTCAAAATGGTTATTTTTATTTCAATTGTTAATTTTATTTTTTTTTTAGAGACAATTATTTGATATGCATTAAAAACCAATTAACGATATATAAATATGTAGAATATCGAAACTTTAAAATATCGACCTTCTTCTCTAACTATGCAAAAAAATAAATACCTCACTACAAAACAAAAAAAAAACATGAAGAAGAAGACCACTTCAAATTTTTAAATTTAGAAAATAATTATTCACATTTAATACATTAGAAAATTTAAAGTCAAAAAATAAGTCTTTTAAAAAAAGGGTTGATGCAGAATCAACACTTTTTAAAATCAGCATGCAAATCACTAACATTCTAAAAACTAATGTACATAAAAAAAATTGAAGTGTCAAAAACTATGCTAAAAAAAATATGTATTTTGCATCACCACTTTTCAAAATCGGTTGACTTTTTTGCTACCTCAACAAAATGGGTAATCATATCAGTTCTTGTTTCAAAGTTTACATTGTTATCACCCCACACGTGCGCCCTATGCGATACACCCAACCACCTGGTAAATCAATGTCGGGAATTGGGCAAGATTTGAGTTATCTTTCGCTTTTTGGTTCATATTCTGCAACCTAACCGTGCTAGATGATCGCACCATCTGTGTCACGTCTTCTCTCAAGCACACCATACACGTAATTGTTTGTACCTTCCATGTTTTTGAGCAAGGAGAGCAACATTGAGACAACATAACATTGGGGAGACACCTCATGATGATACTAAGATCCAAAGATTGTCGGTACCCAAGAATGCCCCACTTCATGACACAAACCAGGTGTCATTGTCTCACACTATGGACGATATTGACACCCACACCATTTACTGTGTTAGCACTAATATGTGTGCAGTGTTTGCACTAGTAACTCTCATAGTTCTGAGACATGTCCTATGTTACAAACATTTCGATAGCTTAGAATTCCACATCATCCTCACATAGAGGAAGATATGTTGACTACTAAGACACTGATGGTATCGTGGGAACCCACTACCACTCACCATCAGTTCGCCATTATGGAAATTTACTACCACCTGATGCTGATGACATGCAACATCACATGATTCATTTCCTCTTCCGTAGAAACCATGATTCGTGTTGTCTACTCATAATTTTTTGGTGTCAGGACTACTAAACCCACCACAATGGTGGTACCATCACCAACTGTGCAGACCCATTCCATCTACACATTTTCAACATCGCTAGGTTCTACGAACTCAACCACTGAATCATCGTCTTACTCGTCTTTCAGCACAGCAAAGATGGAACTCCTCCCTCATGACCTCACGCAACCCAGTTCAACATTAGATAATATTTTTTACTCAGACAAAGATATTCTAGAGGCTATGACAGAGTCTAAGTGTCCTTGGGATGCCATGCATCACCACTCTTTCTTCCTACCTGAAAAATCCTTTGTGCCTCTTGATGCATCGACACACGATGTTTGCACCATAGATTCAAAGGATTTCCTACCACCAAGACAGATAGATTGGTTTTAAAATCTTATCCCTACACCAGATGCATTTAAGGAAGGGAACATGTCTAATATGTCACCTACCACTAACGTTGATATTTCAATATAACCTGGCATTGTCGAAAAAATCTTATTGGGGGAAGGATGCTCCCCAAACGAGGTAACCTCATACAAAGCCCTATTTCAAGAATATAGGGATATCTTCATCATGGTACCCTTCGTTCCATTTCAAACCCAAACTCATTTTTTGGGCCCGACGCATGCTCAAAGTACCCATTCAGGTGTGCCTTCTCATGTTCTTTGATTCATCATGTTCATCATATTTGCACCTATATATGTTTTTATCAAGATGTTTTCACTTGGGGTATTGGCTATCGAAGTTGCATGTACTTTAGCAACTTCCCGCCAGAACCAGTACCCTGGTAGTCATCGACACTGAAGGTGCCATTCTCCACCCAACATGATAGGCTTCCACATTTACCAATCCCTCCCCTTGCACATGGTAAATGTCTATGCCAGTCGATAGAACCACCCCATTCATGGATCACCCCATGTTGTAGACCCCTCACACCATTAGATCCATTACCATCCACTCAGGCCATAGAGCCATTTTACTTGCATGCCTTGAAGATTAGCCTCATTCTCCTCTTCTTCACGTATAGCTTAACAACCCCACTCCTGGGCCACCTCATTTATTTTGTGACGAATTAAGTCAAACACACTCCCGCATTCTACATTTGGCATATCATCCCTCCATATGCATAGCCCATTTGTGTCACTTCATCAACCTCATCAACCCCGCACTGAGACCAACCAATGGGGCCTCTGCACTCCACACAAAAAATTGTACCTCATCATCATGTAGGTCACCGTTTTCATGGGGCACCCATCTCTGTGTTTGTACATCCCAAACCACCTTTAAATTATTTTTGCAAGTGTACAAATATTTTTTAGGAAAAGGGCTCCCACCCATATTTTCATATCTCATACCAAGTGACAGTCCCAAATCACCCCTGGTTGTACCTCACTAACCATCACCCCATCCATTGATCATTCATCGTGCTAGTCAAAACACGCCCACAGCTACCCTAGATTTCCTACCGACCCTAGGGATTTTCCCCCAAAAGAATTGTTAGACTATTGCCACTCGCATTACAGCTCCAGCCTCGGGTAGTTGACTGTATCCATTCATACTATCCACTTTCATTATCATGCCTTGTTGACCCATCATATTACAGTCATATTTATCCATCATGATTCCTCGAATATTTTAGGTGGTTGTACCTCTTTCTTGTCGACTTCAACACACATTTTCTAGGATCAAGGCAATACCTTGGATGCTCCCCTCCCTTAAGGGAAATTCTCAGGTGGCACAGTGGGAATCATTATCGCCCATTGATGTCATCGGTTTCCCTAACATTCGACACCAACATAAGCTTTCATGTCAGGGTGGTATCGTACTTCATGTTCATTGTAGTTCTCTCATTTAGTCGAAGACCCATGCATCGCTTAGCACCTCTTTCAGTAGTACTTACATTACGATGCATGGGAGGTACCCACAATCGAAGACCCATGCACCATGAGTACATCACTCAATAGTGCTTCACTTTTTTATGCATGGGGGCACCTGATTTTGTCTATATGTTAGAAGCGCCCTTGAGGGCATAAGTAGTTACCATCAGCAAGTTAGTCACTTCAAACGCTGACTTGACAGGAATTTTTCTTGTATGGTTGTAATAATTAGTCACTAGTCATCATAACGAGCATGGGACATGCTCGCCTCGTATAGACACTTTTTTTAGAGCATGGTTATCTTTCTCCTCAGTTAAGGTTTTTCCCGACTCATCTCTGCAACAAGTTATTCTCTCTCTCTCAAGAAGTTGATTAAGCAGCTTCTCAGTCATAAAAGAAAAATGTGATGTGTTTCGCTTATACGTCTTCTTCTAACCTCATACATCATGGAGAAATTGTTAACACCAGAAAATGATACACACATTTGTACAGTCCAAATGGCACCCAAATTCGCCCAGCAAAGCGTACAGGTGAAGATTTTCCATCTGAAGACGAATTGAAAATTTAAAATAAAATAAACAAACTCCAAAGGTCTCATATGTAAAATTGAGTTGTGTGATCTATCTAAAGGCCAAAATTGACAACTGTGTAGCTTTTCCTTCGATATTCACATGATCGAAGAAAAATGAAACTCAGTGATTCGACACCACTTCACACACTTGGAAGATGAGATTCCCCGACATGTTCAAATCAAGGACAATTGAATTCGAGTTTCCCTGAAGATATGCAACCTCCAAAGGGAACCCCTTGTCCTACTCATGGGTCATTTTCTCATTGATGGATCAAGAGAGAGAAGAGGATTCAAAATTCTATATAAGAATACTATTGGAGAACCAAACACAAGGCAATGTTATGCTAGCAAAATTGTTCTCAAACAATCTTGCATCTCATTTTTTAGAAGAAGTGAAGCACTATTATGTTGGAAGAGTTGCTTCTTAGCAATCCATCATTCTAGTGTGGAGAGGATTTCACCATTGATAGAGCCTTGATACTTCTTTGAGAGAGAGGAGAAGCTTGCAAAGATATTGAAGAAAGGAACTTCCTTGCTGAGAATTTTTTAACACCATTGCTCAAATAATTCTTTCCAAGTGTTTAGTATTCATCTATTGTATTCAGCTTCTACTTTTAGTAGTCAATAAAGGGACCCATTTTACATTATATTATTGACTTGTTTGCTTCATCAAGCATTATTTACGTATTTTGTTTTTAGTTTTTAGTATATGTTATGCATGCATTGTTTCTTACCATTCGCAATGCTTTGTTTCTCTTGTTTGTCCACTAACAACAACTAATTTGATCTGTGATTTCTTTGCAAGAAACAACCAACTACTAAGAAGGTGTCTTTTGGTTTCTCCTTGCTACAAAAACACATAAACAACAATTATAAATATAATTACATCAAGTTACCAAAGATGACCAAAAGTACATTATGAAGACCGACCATAGTTGCAAATTCAACACCTGCAACTCAAAGAATCAACAACAATAATGGGGAAAGAGGACATACTTGATAGAGCCCTCGAGAGGCTCGAAAGAACCCAGCCACCCTTCCATTGACTAAAGGGTAAATCCACATAGATTTTATGCATAGTGCAGCCCAATTTAAGAGCTTGGAATTAAAACCAAACTTCGCCATCACTTTAAGGAGGAAATCATGACTTATCATGTCAAAAGTATTTTCCATGTCTAATTTGATGATCATTCCATTATCCTCTCGATTCATACTAGAATTTATTGCTTCTTGCACCGGGATTATATTGTCAAAAAAATGTCTCTAGTGAATGAAGCCCTCTTGATTTTCTAAAATGATATTCAACAGAAGTGGCTTGAGCCTCCTAGCCAGTATTTTGGACATCACTTTATAGAAAAAACAAAGTAACCTATCAAACGGGAACTATACCAAGTTTTCACTTTTTTAGAGTTGCAAAAAATCATCTGATTGTGAAAAGTGGTGATTCAGAATACAACTTTTTTTGGAGCATATTTTTGACACTTTAAATTTTCTTATGTATTAAGTATGCACATTATTTTTAAACGTTAGTGATTTCCATGTCAATTTGAAAAATGTTGATGCAACATCAACCCCCTTTTTTGGGGCTTATTTTTGACACTTTAAATTTTTTGATATAATTAAGTATGGATATTTTTTTTAAATGTTGGTGATTTTCATGGAGGCTCATGCGGGCTTTCAAAAACATCAACCTTTTTTTTAGACATATTTTTGACATATTAAATTTTCTTATATATGTAAGCTCCACACCATAATTTTAAATCTAAAATATTTTAGAAACACGTACACACGCATATAATATTTTAGTATGACCTAAAATAGTTTTGTTAGGTTAAAAACTCATATTCTATGTAAGGAAATGGGTTAATAGTCTAAGACCTAAATGTATCTAACAAGAGTGAAATCCTACGTCCTTATGAAATATTAGCAGGTCATTTCAGGTGGCATGGTTTTCTTCAATGTTCTACAAGGACATGTCCCCCATGGTGGGGTGCATGCACCCCACATTTCACGCATACCCAAGACAAGGGGATGCTTGGGGAAATTTTTTCCATGTCCCCCTTTTGGGGAAACTTGGGGAGACACAGGAGGGAACATTTCCCCAATGTGGGAGATGTGTTTCCCCAAAAGGAGTGCTTGTGCACATAAGGTGTTGGTCATTCCACCTAAAGTTTGTTTGAAAAATTAATTTATAAGTGGGGAACCTAATATTTAACCCTATGGTATTACTAAGGCTATGTAATTAAAAGTGGCATTCTACTTTATCTTTCATTTTTATAATTTTCCTTAAATTTTAACATTATCATTAATTGACTCAGGATGTTTGAGAGTGGTTCTAACTTCATTGGATTTCATATGAAGAAAGTAGAATTTAGATCTTACTCAAAATCCAATAGATTTAACAATTTTAAATATTTGGGGATTGCGACATTTCCATTGAATTATATCGTGTATGACTTAATCAAGAACACCAAACCTTCTATGTACTTCAATGTTGGTGACATTGATTATTGAACTCCTATGTCATAATCCCAGTAAAATTGTACCTATCACTCAAACAAAATCTCGACTTAACATGTTCAGTTTTTTTTATCTTATTTTAATGCTTAGAGGGTGATATTGATGATGAGGCTCCCAATATACACAATGATTTGATGATATGTAGGTATTTATTGTAACATGACTTTTTTTTTACAATAGAGGCCATATAGAGCCTCTTGGTTAGATGTATGTTTGGTATGAAATGCATTTAGAACTATTTTGGTTATATGCACTCTTACTATACAAAATATAAACTTTGCATATTTGTGTATAATTATTTGAATTAATATGCATAAACATGAATATTTGTGTTTTTGTTTCCCTGGTTTTTTGGTCCAATTTTTTTCCTAGTTCCCAATTTTGGGTCAACCAGTTCGATCTCTTATCCAATTTTGATAACATTGGCTCATTGCCCATTATTCATTTTTAATTTAAACTTGATTCTTGACTTTAAACACTTCTTATCTTAGATCAAGTCTTTGACTCGTCATTTTTTACTATTTTTGAGTGAATAGTTTCAATTTATTATTTCAATCTTTGTACTTTAATATCTAGTATCTTGCTTAGTACTAATTAGATTCTAGAATAATGAATTATAAACTTAAAAATGTATACAAGATTTTACTACTTTGATTTCACTTAATCACTTATTATGTATGAATGAATGTAGAATTTCTGATTAAGTGAAATAGGAATAGTAAAATAATGCGTGTATTCTAGATTTGTTCATACATAATAAATGATTAAGTGAAATAGAAATAGTAAAATAATGTGTGTGTGTGTGTGTGTGTGTGCCTGTAAAAATATTGTCTACATTGTATACCGTGATATCTTTGTCCCCCTTGAATTTCCTTAAAATTTGGGGTGCTCCCACACACCCCCCTTGTCTATCTCCCTATTCTCGCATTCTCCGTCCCAAAAACTCAGTGAAACATTGGTTTTTGTTTAATCTTTCCCAGAAACAAAAAATTGGTGGAACATTGGTTTTCCTTAAATAAGGGTGACAATCAGCGTGCATGATCAACCAGTGTGAATTCCCAAATAGCAATCAATAATAATCATAATTTGATAGATTAAATTATAATATTTTTTAATGAGTCATTCACCAATAGCAATCAGTGATGACCATTCCATTACTATTTGATAGATTAAATTATAATATATATATATATATATAATATATATATAATATATATAATATATATATATATATATATATATTATACACCAATGCCCTTATGGAAGCACAAGTAAGAATTTAGGAGGAAGATGAACTTATCTGGACACTTGCTCCCCATGGTAAATACACTCCAAAAGATGGTTATCATTTCATTTTCGCAGTGAACAAACCTGTTAGCAGTGTTGGGTGGTGGTGGTCGCTTTGGAAGCTTAAAGGTCCCCTAAGAACAAAGTTGTTCGTGTGTTGTCTGTTACATAACAAGGTTCCTACATGGGATAATCTTCAACATAGATCCTTTCAAGATCCAACCTGGTGTGCTTTAGGTAAGGAGAATGCAGAATCTATAAATCATTTATTCCTTGAATGTCCCATTACACTTCAATTATGTAGCCAGATATATTAGATGTTAGCAATCAATATTAGGTGGCAGGGTGAATCATTTCCAAAGACCTGGGAATCATGGTGGAATAGGGCTCACCCCGTAAAATTTGGGAATTTACCCCTGTTGGTTTGTTGGGGCATCTAGCTAGGTAGGAGCAAAAAAATCCTTCATGAAAAATATCAGAATTGGACTATAACTAGTTCCCATACATTGGCAACATATCACTTGATCCCTCGAGATGTACAAAATCAGAGGATTTGGACATTAGTACATAAGTTATTGACAAAACCATGCCATGGGCATATTTTGATGGATCTGCGCAACCAGAAGGTTATGGAGATGGGGTTGCCTTGTACTTAAATGCAAATCATTTTCTCAAACTGAAAATGGGATTAGGGAGAGGTACAGATAACTATGCAAAACTAAACAACCTTAGATTTCTGCTTCTTTTTCCCCTAGAGAAAGGATGTCAGCACTTACAGATATTGGCAATTCAAAAATTGTCATAAATTGGTTCAATCAAGAATCAAATTGTTACATGCACACACTCAGAAATCTACTGGATGGAGTAATGATATTAAGATTTCAATTTGATTATGTGATATGTCGTCATATCTACAAGGAAATGAACCAGATTCCCAATAGTCTATCCAAAGAAGCTAAGCAGCAACATTTTGGCTCTTGGATGATTCAGGATCATTTGGAACAGAACTTTTTTTAGCACTATCACATGCCCTTCATCGAACAACAGATACAAGATCTAGGATCAACATGATCCCTCTCAACATATAGATGGGACACTATTTTATTATTTTTATTGATAACTCATGTTTTATGGATATGTACATTTTTATACATTTTTACTCAGATACTTATATGTAGTCACAGTTTTACTGAACTATATGTTGTATGTGGCAAGGTGGCCACTAGCTTTGAGATATGCTCCTTTGCAACATCTACACGTAATTTTCAATATTTATATAATGAAAATTATGATATTTTCCGGGAGGGGGGGCAATATAAATTATATATATATATATAAATATATTATATTTGAACCCCACACACGCCCCCCCAAATGCCAAGGATATATATATATATATATATTCATTCAATTAAAAATATGGTGTCAAAAAGATTAATCCTGAAATCACCTCGCCTTCTTTACCCACCTACGACTCCTTTAAGTTGTTGGCCAAGGGAGAGAGGTTGGGAAGGGAAGAGAGATTCTGACTCGTATATCATAAGCACAATCGAAGTGCCGAATTATATTTCTAAGCATCCACAAGTGCATAAATATGTTTCCTATGCCTTGTGCCACTTATTTTAAATGATTTTAAATTACATTGTGTGAATGGATTTGGCATCCACAAGAGCAAATCTATGTTTCCTATGCTTTGTGCCACATATTTTAAATGATTTTAAATTACACTGTGTGAATGGATTTAACTCCTAGGTCACACCATGAATAATTTGATACTTAGATAGACACAGCTACTAGAGAACAACCTAGATTCTACATAGATCGTGTATGGTAGGACTTGGTCCTTAGATCGTGTATTGTTGGAGTTAGCCTTCGGTCACACCACAAACAATCTTATATTTCGATATCAATGGGCTTACCTGTGAACAATCAGTGTTAAGTCCCTATAATACTAGTGTAGCCCCCTTATTGTTATTATTAGTGTAGCCCACCTATTGTTAGTGTTGTGCCCTTACATTTTTATTGTTGTGTAGGCTTTGATTATATTGTGACCCCTTAGACTCCTATATATACCAAAGAGGTCTTGTCATTTGTATCATCCAAAAATAATTCATTTATGTGATGTAAAGGTGGTTGCCCTTTCGAAGAGACTAATTTTCAAGTCGTTGATCTATCTTTCTTTTCTTTTGTGATCTGATTGCATAACATTTGATGACATATCCCATTTTCACTGGAAATTTTTGGATGGAATTATTTTATTGTCTTGGTGCTCAATTAGCTTATAGTTCATCTTAGTGTCTTCAATATGGCGGGCAAACTAAGATAGTGTACAAATGTTTGGAAGGATGTCTTCGTTGCTTTGTATCTGATAAACAAACTCAATGGGTCAAGTGGTTACCTCTAGTTGAATGGTGGTATAACACTTCCTTGCATACTACAGCAAAAATGGCCCCATTTATGGCAGTTTATGGATATCATTCATCGTCCATCATGTCATCTTTAAGAAAAAATTATAAGGTTCAAGCAGTGGAAGATCACATCGAGCATCAACAAGCTCTCCAACTCTTAAGGGATAAAATCACTCTGGCAGAATCAAATGAAACAACAGGTAGAACAACATCATCGTGAAAGAAGTTTTGTGTAGGCGACTACGTATTTTTAAGCCTACAACCATACAAACAAATGTCCCTCAAACAAGCTAAGAAGGTTAATAAATTATCACCCAAGTATTATAGTCCTTACAAAGTGTTGCAAAATATTTGTACTATGGCATACAAATTGGAGTTGTCCGCATGTTCCCGAGTACACATGGTTTTCCATGTTTCATGCTTAGGGAAGGTTGACAGTGACAAGCTCCTAGTTCAAACAGTGTTGCCAAAACTTGACGAAGAAGAAAAAATCATATTGGAGCCTAAAGCGGTTATGAAAACAAAAACCTGACAACTACAAAATTGATCAATTTCAAAGCATCTAATTAAGTGGAAAAACTTACCCGCTGAAGATTCCACATGGGAGGATGAGAATTTTATACAGAAACATCCATAACTACTTAAACGTTGAGGACAACATTTTTTTAAAGGAAAGAGACATGTTAGGTCCCTATAATACTAGTGTAGCCCTTTTATTGTTATTATTAGCGTAGCCCCCCTATTTTTATTGTTGTGCCCATGTAACCCTCCATATTGTTATGGTTGTGCCCATGTAACCCCCATATTGTTATTGGTGTGCCTCATAGAAGCCCACTATTGTTATTGTTGTGCCCTTACATTATTATTGTTATGTAAGCTCTGATTATATTGTGACCTCTTAGAGTGCTATAAACACTAAAGTCTTGTCATTTGTATCATCCAAGAATTGTTTATTCATGTGATATTAAAGAGATTGTCCCCTCGAAGAGGCTAATTTTCAAATTGTTGATCTATCTTTCCTTTTGTTTTGTGATCTGTTTGCATAACAATCTAATGTTTAAGTACATTCAAAAATATGGTAAAGCCAAGGGTCAAACCATGAACAATCTTATAATTAGATAGTCACATGGATACTTGTGGACAAACTGATATTTACATTGTCAAAGGGCTCCTAATGTTTATTTTTCTGGTTTGAGAAACGTGTGGGGGGTTAATTAGGATAGATGAAAACTGCCATTTGTACCATGTACTTAAAAACACCTGCCCATGTTATCTGTCATATTTAAATAGCAGATAATTCTCAAAATCGACAACTCTTAGAACTAAAAACAACTTTACGAAAGTTGGCAATTTATTCACTGTTCAACATTCTTGCTGAGCATTAACAGGGAAAAAAGATCTTAGAGGTACATAAAATTTGGTGATCACCTCCTAACCAGCTTAGGGCTAAATTTATGCTCCATAACCTCTTTAAAAAATTGGGGTAAAGCAAACGATAAAATTTATATCATGCCTTAAAAGGAAGACATCAATTATAAAGTGATGCTGTTTGGCATGCCTCGTGTCCAAAATGTAGAAGAATGCAAAGAATTGTAAATTACATTAAAAATAAATAAAAATAAAAACCTCGAACCTCAGCATATTTCTTAATTAATAAGAAGCTTTGTTTTATTTAAGCTCTTTGTTAATTTCTTAATTAATAAGAAGCGTTGCTTTATTTAAGCTCTTTTGAGATCAGTATCATTTTCTCCCAGTTGGGGGGCTTTAATCAAGCTTTGCTTTATTTAAGCTCTTTGTTAATTTCTTAATTAATAAGAAACTTTGCTCTATTTAAGCTCTTTTGGGATCCAGTATCATTTTCTCCATTGGGAGGCTTTAATCATTCCATTTAAAAAGAAAATATAATTGTTTGCAAAGCGAAAATATCTTAAATCTTGCAAATTTACTCCTGTAAATTAAAAATACAATAATCTGACAAAATAGTGGTGTTTCCTGAAATCAGCAGCTTTTTAGAGATTATTTTTAAGGTGGTTCCCATAACATTGACAATCATTTTTATTTGAATTCAATCAATTTCCCTACCCAATCTACATCTTAATTTTTCCAAGGCAGCAGTCAAAATTCAATGGCTACACAATTGTTCAAGAAACTTGAACAGGTAACCAAAAAAAAGCATTTACAATTGTTTAAAGCAACACCCAAAGTGATGCAAAGATGAAATAAGAAAATAGCTTCAGATTCCATTCATAATTTACGAATTACAATAGAACTGAAAATAATCATCAAAAGGGTTCGTCAACAGATTAAACCATCAGCCCCATCGATCGATATATATATATATATAAACCAAATAAAATGTAAACATAAGATACAGCTTTGAGCAAATCAAAAGATTTAAGATTTACAATTTAATACGTATAAAACGTATCTTCATGGCAGAAGATGGAATCAAATTAATGCCTTACATAATTTTATTAAACTCATCCAGAAAACAGATTTAGTTTCTTTGTTTATCCCGCTTTTGCAAGGGCGTTCACATTTTCACAGTCGACATCAAGTAATATAAACCATATATTTTACCAGGCCTACCCACAGGGGCCAAGTGATACATTGTTTTACTAAAATTTAATAATTTCCGAATATGGATACCAAAAACGACGGCATAAGGTTTATGCAAAACATTTCAAACCTTACTTAGAGAAAGGCTTATATTAAAAATTCTGAACTCATTAACAAAGGTTTCAATCATGGAAAACTAATCTCTGCAGTTGTGCTCATCTTTCAGAAAACAAGCTCATGTGGCTTCATTCCTGATCTCAAACTAAACCTCGCAGCCAAATACTGCTTCATCTCAGGAACGGATTCTAAGGCCTTTATGACTTCAACATCCAAGACTTTTTGGTCTTCCTTTTTCCCTGGAGGCAAGGTCGTTTTCTCCTGAAAACTCGACACATGTTATATTAGTACCTAAGATTTACAAGAATACCTTTTCAAAAATATCCTTACATGGACCAGACTTGGTGTATAAAGAAAAGCACCAGTTCTATACATGTTTTTATTACCAAACCAGGTGCTCATGTTGTGAGATTTTTTATAGCAACCTTTTCATAAAGAAATTACTCTTGAAAAAAGAAAAGGAAAAAGAACTTTCACTAAAAAAATCCAACAAATCTAATCAGCGACAACATCATAGCCTAGCAGTTAGCATTCTAAAGAGGTGGGTTTCTTAAATTCAAATGTGTGTGTGAGAGAGAGAGTTGGCTTATTGTTGACTATTAAACATTGGCAGTGGAACCAAACGGTCTATATATGCAACAACAGCGTATACGCAAGAGTGAATCTGCTGCATATACGCAAGAGATTCATTATATTTACAGAAAACATTTTGATCTAAATGCTGTTGGAAAGCCATTATTGTCAGGATCAAAATAAACAAAAAATTAGTTACCTCTTTCTCTGCCTCGAAAAACTCACTTTCTGTCTTCTTCTTCCTGATAACCTCCTTTTCAAAGTACTTATCTGTGAATTTGCTTGCATCAACACTGCTTATATCAATCTTGGTGGAAGTTGCAATGACATATGCCTTATTTACCCTTCTGATTGGGACACCATTCAATTTAAAAGGGCCTGAACAAAACCCAACGTAGAAGAGAAACCAATGAGCACAATAACTTAGAAACTCTGAAAATATTAGGAAAACACACGGAAACCAAACGGTCCCACTTTGAAGAAAATACCTTTGATGATTCCTTTACATGTATCAACTTATGAACATTAGTAAGAAAACACAGGAAACTGAATAAGCCAATCGGTGATGGACCCATGGCAAGCATAAAATACATAATAAATTAATAATTTATGCTAGTTACATGTAAATCTCAAAACCTACACATGCACCATTTACAAAGAGCACAAAATACATATATTCTTGAAATTGTAGGAAGCCATGAGTAGCTGTATATGCAACCTAGAAATGGTAAATTTTTCAAACTGAAGCTCTTTCCCTTCCAATTTTGCATTTAATACAATGCCTAAAACATTCGGCACAAAGCAAAACCACAAGCATCATTTTTTTTAAACTAAGGTTTAGAAAGCCCTACTGGCCCAAGGGCAAACCAGCTGTCAGAGGATTATGGAAAGAAACAATGGTACAGAAGGTCAAGGACCGGTTGATGGGCCATGTCAATTTTGCCCTGGAAAATGCAGTAGATAACATGATTTCATGGCCTAAACTAAATCTGGGTAATGAAATTATTAAGTTCCTGGTAAGAGCCAATAGATTGCTGGGGAGAACAAAGAAGATACAGCTGCATTGGAGATCCTAGAGCTGTGCTGGATGTGAACTTAATGACTCAGAAGAGTGATATAGTTAAAGTAGGCACAGAGATGTGAACTTAATGGGACCTGAGATCTACACAAGACAATGAAGTTGAGTGAGAAAACGAGGAACAGAGGGATCCCAAATAGCTGAATTACACTGCCTTGAATGCAAGCCATCTCTGTGTCACCTTATTTCAGCAGAGAAAAAACACAAGGACTAGCAAAAGCAAAGTGAGGTGAAACAAAGGACAAGCCAGGGTAAGGGGCAGAACTTCAAGCTTATTTGTTGTTTTCTCCTGTGGATCCAGGAGATACCAAAGAAAGGTGTAATGGATATAAATCATATGATAAATAAACAGTAGTACCTAACTAGAATGATTATAAAAGTTTAATTGCCATATACTAAATATGATATAAAGTTGCCTAAATAGTCAAAAGGTGTGACTCTCCAGAGTGATGCCCTTCCGAGTATATTTTACTTGGGGTTATTCTCATTGCAATCATATTACCATATCAATCAATTATTCAGTACATTATTACATTTTGTAGACATCGTTGTCTTTATTGTGTGTAAGATTGTTATGCTTATTACATTGGTATCAGGGACAATAGTAGGCCAATTCTACTGTGACAGATCCATCACAAAATCACAGCAGAAATTCCTGGGGGTCACTTATGCTGTGAAGATCTGCTACAGCTCACCACCAGATTTAGTGGAGGCCCAAATTTGTGGAACCGTGAGTTATGAACTCCAAAAGCAGCATTTTTTATGGAATGCCACAGCAAGATGCTAATTTAACCTTCTCGACTATATATGCCCTTTCTGTGCAACAATGTATGAGTTTATGAAACCTTTGAAAATAAATATCTTCTCTGTCAATACTGCCAGAGGCCATTTATTGCCAAGTAAATTCTTATGGAGATCCCAAGGCTGTTCAATGAGATGTAACCTGAGTATGAACCAGAAATTCCCATACCAGATAAGCGCCACTATCTGACTGGAGAGGATGAACAATGCCAGAAACAAGATATTGTGCATTGTTTAGAAGATTGTCTTGAACCTCAAGCCAAGGTCAATGTCTACCTCTCCAACAAATGAAATGAAGTCAAAGGTAAAGAGTGAATCGAATGCCACTTGGAATATAATTCCAAAAGCTCTGATTCTGAATCCCAATTCCAATTCAATGGGGAATGTGACGAAGAGGAAGACAATCGTTTCAATAAGGAAATTCAAGCATAATGAAATCGATGAATAAGACAATGATTTTGGAAGGGATGTGAATGAGGAAGAAACAAATGAGGAGGAAGATCAAAACTCCAAAAATTGAAGAGGAAACCCTCGAGGCTCAAACCAGTTCATGATCTGAATGAAACCCAACCAAAAGACAAAGGCACTGCCCACAAAGAGAAAGAGTGTTGGTCTGAACTGCATCTGGAAATATCTTCTCAAGATCCTCAATGTTCAATTGCTATCTATTTTAGTAAATCACTACATCACATGGGTTTCAGTCTCGCGTGGGTGCACAAACATCTATAATGGACGATTCAAGAGATTATTGTGCACCTCTTAAGGATGTACAAATTGGTACACAATATTCCACGAGGGATCAAACTCATATGCGATGACTTTATTCTAGAAGGGTCAAGGAAATGTTATTCACCCTTTGTGGATGGTCCAGTGCTTAGTAAGTCCCTCTACATGCATGTTAAGAGAAACTCCCAAAAGCCTTTAAATGAAGAGACAAAGGTAGATCAACAGAACATGCAACACTGTTAACAGCAAGCATTAGACACGTAAAGAATTAAATAGATGTTTTTTGCAGGTTTATAGAAAATTCAAACTCCAGACCTGTGCCACTCACTCAGAAGGATTGAAGCATTTAAAATCACAGCCTTCACATGCACAGCACTCTCTTTGAATATGTCAGTGAACATTGGACGACATCATCAAAGAGCACAAGAGAATCAACAAAAGGGATATTTCATTAATAGTGACGGAATTGCTTTACATGCTTGGCTAGCTACTGGAGAGAAAACAACATCACACCTCAATAAGGAGCACTCAATATTTTGATCAACAATGTTAGAGGCAACTTAAAACTTCCAAGCTTTGATGTCAATATGTTCATTGATGAGTCGGACCTTGCGTATGGTTATGACCTAACCATTGGGAACTCGAGATACATGAGCCTCCAGCATTTTGAAAGATATTCTTTTGTCCTAAAGAATCCATTTAACACAAGCAATTGGCATTTGGATTTAGGTGATGTGTATGTTTTTTTTCAACAGGAATGAGTATTCTTCGTATTAAATCCACGACTGGTCGGGGCAAATACCCGGGAGAATTGCATTGCTAATTTGTTCATGGACATCTTGGATGTCAAATTGCAACTATCTACCCTTACCCAGATTACATCAAAATCCCCATACTCTGTCAGTACCCTTATTATCCTGGTAGTATAGATACGGCAAAATTGAAACAGGAATAATAAACATTTGAAACCAGTCACCACACAATTGCTTAGTCAGAAACATCTACAGGGGGATTGATGTTGATATCCCTCGGAGGAACCCCTACTGGGTTGGCTGGCTTGGTGTTCTAAAGTTTAAGGTCCATAACAATGCTTTGAAGAGCATCGACTTCTTCCTCCAAGCAAGAAATTCATTGCTGTTGAGCTTTAATTATATCCAATGTGTTACAGTAAGAGGCTCTTTGCTGATAAAGCATGAAATGTAGGTTATATATCTCTGAATGCATTGTTGCATGTTCTTTCCTGCAATGTTCACATATAGTTGAGGCAGAAGAGTTTGACTCTGAAAAATTATATCCATGAGGAGGTCCCTTTGAAACCGAAGCCGAAAGAGAAGTGAAGAACCAGCAGAATATGAGACAAAGACCACACATCCAATATTTTTTCGAATGCTCAAAGTTATTCGGCCAAATAGACTGACTGCGGAATTAAAAGGTGTAAGCCAAAATAGAAAGCGACAGCCCAGAAAGGTAAGACAGCCTACCCTGCCCTTTTCCAAACTGCACACTGGGACCATGAAACAAACAGAATTGCCTCGGGTTCACCCAAAGTCAAAGAAGAAGAGAGTTGAAACAATTACCTCCGAGCCAAAGAGAAAAATACGCCACACTTCCCAACTACAGTGGTGCTCTAGACCATTGTCTCTATTGCATCTAAGAACTTTTACGCTTATCACACAAGGTGAAGCATATATCATGCAACTGTCAAAATGCAGCGGAAATGTAAATACATCCTTGACAGAATCGTGAACTATGCAGAAAACAGCAATGAGCCTCTAACGGATTAACTCATATTTCTCTATCATGCAAAGAGTGTTTAGTCTGGAGTCAATGCTTCTGCAGAGTTGGATGGAGCAACCTTGGACTCCAGGTAATAGGAGATCAACTCACAGTCAAGAGTATAGTGATGGAAGTAATTCTTCAAAATGTTGGTGTTACAGAACTCAAGGTGACAGACAACAAGGATTAAACATTATCCAGACTGTTGCATCATAGTCATGGAGACCCAATTCCTGGCTATGGATTAGTCTAATGAAGAAGGAGATAAGAGTTTTTGTAGTCCTGACCTTGTCTGTCACAGCTAGTTTGTGACGTTAGAACATATCAACGAATACTTTCATGCATCGCAATTTTTTTTCTGTAGTAAATTTTCTAATGCAAGGGCATCATGTGCAGTATCAGTTCATGAAAGATCACCTAATATTATTATTTGGAAATTGCTTTGAGAAAGACACCACGAGGTTGGGAGCTGCACTGCAAAAACAACTTTCCTTCAGTCCAAAGGGTATCTAGATTCTATTTCACCAAATTCACCTGAGGCTTGCACTTAGCCTCATCCCATTTTGGCAGACCACGGCAAGAAAGGAACGTTTCTGGAGACTTTAACCTCGTGAGTAAACCAAGACCTTATTTACAATTACCTAGTATATTTGATGGTCAGGGAGGGAAGAACTGACATGGGGGAACAGGATCGGATAGTTATCTGGCAGTTTAGTCTCTGTATCGGCATCTTATGATTCCGCATATATTCTTTAATAACATTCTCCTTCTTCCCCAATAGAAAGATTCCGAAAGCCCTAGCCACCAAGACCCGTTGACATTTGACAATTGCTTCGTATACTTGATGGTCGGGAAGGAAAACTGGGAGTGAGGCACAAGAACGGATGGTAATCTGGCAGTTTGCTCTCGGTATTGGCAACTTATAATTCTGCATATATTCTTTTAACAGCATTCTCCTTCTACTTCCCCAATAAAAAAGGTTCTAAAAGCCCGAACCACTCTCTTATGAAGATCGAAACTTACATTTTTTTATGAAATTGTATTAAAGTTCCGATCAAATTCAACTTTCAATTCCGGTTATTCAAAAACAGGTCCAATAGACCAGGCAGATCTCAAAGGACATTAAAGTGCAATCAATCAAACAACCAAACTGAATTATATCAGCCTAAAAATTTAAAATCCATAAGGCCGGTTGAGTATTTATCTTATCGAAGTAAGACCTATCCAAATAAAAAATGAAACCCGTTCAGACATTTGCAAGGGATAAAAAAAGCATTGTTACCAGTAATAAGCAAAAGTCCAGACTCCAGCTGCTTCAGGAAAACAACACGTTTGCCCTTAAACCGTCCAGCCAGAAGGATCAGTACAGTTCCCGGAGTAATGCTGGACCTATATAGTCTCAAAAAGCAGATTTCATAAGAGAAAGAGCAACATAAAAGCACCATGCGGACCAATAATTACTGAATAGTATCTGCAAAAATAGATCTAAACCCTGAATTATTAACAAGTCTATAGGAGTATTGAATAACGTCCGTAAAAAATGATAGTAAAAACCTATGCAGTATTGAAAAAGCCGTAGTCTATAAAGCGACTTTTTGAAAGCTTTTTCAGCGGATTTTTCCGGTCAAAATCCGGTAGCAATTCACTGGAATCCCAAGTTTGATAGCTAGTTTCTGCATAATCAATGGCTCCCAGGGGTTTTCCAGGGCGCTGAATCCAAATATGATAGTAAAAACCTATGCAGTATTGAAAAATGCCTGTAAAACTTGATCCTAAAACCTAAACCCAAGATTACTAAAAATACTTATAGGTGTATTGAAAAATGACTGTAAAAATTGATTTCAACGTAGAAATATTAGTTTACCTGAGCTTGGTAGGCTTGGGCTTCCTCTTGTTAATGAGGGGCTTGGGTACGTCTTCTGCAGGATAGAATTTAGGAGCCTTTTCATCGGATTTGGGCACCTGCGGTTGTTTGGCATGCTGGGGAAAGCCACCACCGTTCTTTTCCTTGATGGCCCAAATACCTCTTTTGTGATACATTTTCGATCTAGAAAAACGACCCACTCCCCTTATCAGTTCTTTGTTTCTTGAAGCCCTCTGCTTCCCTGCCATGGTCATCTCTCCTCCTCCTGCAGCAGCAATCACTTCCTCAGGACTTGGAGGCTTACTATGGAATGCTACAGTTTTACTGCTAGGGTTCGGGGTTTAACAAAGGTTTGCGATTCAATGGATATGTACTTGGACCTATTTTCCTTTTGCTTTTAAAATAGAAAATTATAAAAATCACAATTTTTACTTTTTAATTTAAAAACTACGGAGACATGACACTCTATTCTAACAAAAAAAACTATGGAGACATGACACTCTATTCTAAGGCGAGACAATATGTGTTGTCTGAGATGATATTTGTTTTTTTAACTTAAAATTAAATTATATTTGTTTTTTAACTTAAAATTAAATTATATTATAATTTATAAAAAGGGTAGATCTAAGATTTTTGTGATTCATATAAGTGGATATCAGTTTTTTGGATTAATCACATGTTAGGATTTGGTTCGACGTTTAGAATCTTGTTTCTGATGATGAACCTATATTAATTGGTTTGAAATGTCGACCAAAACCCTGAATCAAACCCTAACGATGTGATCAATTCGAAAGACAGATATCTAATTTATAGAATATTAATTATTTTATAATTTGGTGTATATTGTTGTTTTTAATAAGAAATATATATTAAATGTTAAAAGAGCAAAAAGGTATAAGCAGTGTATTTAGATGAAATAGAATGGCAAGAAAATGCTTAAGAATTATAGTATCAAAAATAAAATATAAAACTTGTTTCAATGGGTTATAATAAAATATACAATAAAAAGCTAATAAAACATCATTAAAATCTCTAAAAACTCCTTTAACTAATTTAATTAAAACAACAAAGCCCAGACCCAAGGTTTTATGAACCACCATGTGCCCACAACGATGGAGGCTAGGCAGAAGTGCTACGACGTGGGGGCCAGCCCTGAGATCGTATATCGCCCACAAGACCATGCACCAAGCGGAACGGAGCTCGACGACTAGGGCAGTCCATTGGCTTGACCCTCAACCCCATGGGGCACCACACGACCACGTGCCCAAGATTTAAAGGCTTAACCAGCGGGGGAGGGCGTTAAGGCATAGCCCTCAACCCTATGTGGCCCATATAGCCATAGTTTTCAGAGTTAAGGTGTCATTGGGCAATTTAATCATCCAACAGAATGCACTAGCGGAGGGTAAATTTGTCTCTCAGTTAGTGAATTTTGGCGCGGATTTGTAGAACTGTTAGACAGAAGTTTAAATTTGTAGGATGATTAATAGTCAAGTTCATGGGAGAGCTTAGGAGTTGATATCTTTTGGAGTTTTTGACCAAATTGAACTCAAAAAGAGTGCACTTAGGGGTTTTTGGATGTTCTAAATCCATTGGTGACCTCTAATTTATGATTTGAGCACATCTACAAAGCCTTTTTACAGGTTTGAGACTAAAGGTGTATGGATCAGTCAGGGTTTGGAAGCAGTTCTGGAAGGTATTTGGGCATGGAGAAGACCTTGTAGGGGTATTGTCATCTTCAAAAGTCTATTACAGTAGTTGTAACTTGAAGGGTTCAACTCAGGTTTAACTTCTCTCAATCGTTTATGTGCTTCAATGTGGAATTGAAATGTTCACATGCTCTTTTTAGCTCATTTCAGTTGGAATATGTCATATTTGTAGGAGATGCTTTGAGTTGTTGTAGTTTGTTAGAGCTTTTTGCAGGAGAACATTACCTTGTAGGGGTAATAGCCACATGTTTACCTGCAGCAAGTTATGTACTTCATTTGGTATTGAATATATGAGTGGTCAAGTCATGTTGACAGGTCCGGAGATGTAGCCTAGGAGGGGTGAACTCCGTCAACAAACATTTTGTTTTGTTCTTCATTATGCCTGCATGGATTATACGTTGTTATATTCATTATGTTAAGTTACATATGAAGACTAATTCATGATTTGAAGAGACATTGGAAAAACCTGTTGTTTCAAAACCCATTTTTATCTTGCAAAGCATTAACATGGTCCTAATTTTTGTTTTATTTGATTTTGCAAAATAGGAAGATATCACCTAATCCAATTTCAGATCATCCTCCCACGTGGAACCTTCAATAGATAAGTTCTTCCACTTTATGAGATACTCTAAAATTAATCAATTTTGTAGTTTTTGAATTCTTGTTTATGTGATTGCTTTAGGGTCCAATATGATTTCTCCTTCCTTGTCAAGTTTTGGCAATACAATTTGATGTCAGAGCTTGTCAATTATAACTTTCTTTAAGCATGAAACATAGAAAACTGGATGTACTCGTGAAGATGTAGGCAACTCCAATTTGTATGCCATAGTACCATTCTTTTGCAACACCTTACAAGGGCCATAGTACCTAGGTGATAATTTATTATCCTTCTTACCTTGCTTAAGGGACATTTGTTTGTATGGTTATAGTCATAAAAAGACCCAATCGTCGACATCAAAACGCCTTTCACTGTGATGTTGATATGTCTGTTGTTTTATTCAATTATGTGCCAAAGTTAGGTTATCCTTTAAGAGTTGGAGAACTTGTTGTTGATGCTTGATGTGATCTTCCATTGCTTGAACCTTAGAATTGTCTCTTAAAGATGATGTGACATACAATGGATTATATCCATAAAGCACCATAAATGGGGTCATTTTTGTTGCGGTATGGAAGGAAGTGTTATACCACCATTCTGTCAAAGGTAACCATTTGACCCATTGTGTTTGTTTATCGTATACAGAGCAATAAAGATATTCTTCCAAACATTTGTTCACTATCTTAGTTTGCCCATCAGATTTAGGATGATAAGATGAGCTATGAGTTAATTGAGTACCAAGACAAGAAAATAATTATGTCCAAAAATTTCCAATAAGAATGGGATCTTTGTTGCTTACAATAATATGTGGGTTTCCATGTAGCTTTTGAATTATTTCCACAAATGCATTATTGATTGTATTGGCCTTAAAAGGATGAGATAATGCACAAAAGTGTGCATACTTGGTAATTTTATCAACAACCACCATGATGACACTCTTTCCTTCAGACTTCGGTAAACCAGTGATAAAATCCATTGATACCTCCTCCCAATGCTGACTTGGAATGGCTAATTGTTGTAAAAGACCTAGGGTCTTAATTGTCTCCACTTTATTTTTTTGACAAACCAAACATTCTACCACAAACTTCTGAATATCAGATTTAAGGTCATCCCAAAAAAAATCTTTCTTGACCATATGCTAAGTTTTTAAAAATCCTGGGTGCCCTCCTATAGGAGAGGTGTGCAATTCCAAAAGAACCTTTTGTTTGAGTTGGGAGTTCTTACACAAATATAAGTGATTTTTGTACCATAGTGAATCATTTTTCCATATAATGTATCAGATGCACTGGGATCTTGTTGCATCTTTTCAGTGAGTGTCCATACCACTTTGTCATTCTTCCATTCATCCCTTGCCTCAGTTATCCAATCAGGTTGGATAATAGAAATGGCACAGGGAAATGTTTCCACATCCTCATCCCTTCTTAAGAGTGCATCTGTAACAACATTTTGCTTCCATTTTTTGTAGATGATTCCAAGGTCACAACCTAACATTTTTGTGACCCATTTTTGTTGCTCTTCTGAAAATAATCTTTGTCCGAAGAAGTATTTAAGACTATCATAATCTGTTTTTACCTTGAAGTGTCTTCCCATTAGTTATGGGCACCATTTCTTTAGAGCATTTAGTATTGTCAACATTTCCTTCTCATAAATAGGTTTGTGTAAATACTTTCCTACGATTGGATGACTTTCAAAAGCAATGGGTATTCCTTCTTGCATTAAAATAGCACCAATTCCATTTCTTGAGGCATCACATTCCACAATAAAAGTTTTTGTGAAGTTTGGTGTAGCTAAGACTTGAGCTTGGCACATTTCCTCTTTGAGATGTTCAAAGTCCTTAGTTGATTCTAGAGTCCAAAAAAATGCATCTATCTTCAATAATGTGGTTAGTGGTGCTCTTATTTTTTCGTAATTCTTAATAAACTTGTGATAATACCCCGTCAACCCAAGAAATCCTCAAATATGCTTTAAGGATGTGGGAACTTTCCATTCCTTTATGGTTTAAATTTTGTTAAGGTCTACCTTAACACACTCATGAGATACAGTATGACCCAAATATTCCACTTCATGTAACCCAAGAAAATATTTGGAGGGTTTTGCATATAATTGTTTCTCCTCCAATAGTTTGAGCATCCTGTTAACATGTTGAACATAATCTTTCCAAGATTTTTTGTATATTATTATATCATCAAAAAATACTAACACAAATTTTCCAAGGAATTAATCAAACCTTGAAATGTGGAAGGTGCATTAGTAAGGCCAAAAGGCATGATTAAAAAATCATAATGACCTTCATGAGTTCTTATTGTTGTTTATTGAATGTCTTTTGTCTTTATTCTAATTTGATGATATTTTGAGCAAAGATCCAACTTGGTGAAGTAAATTGCTCCATGTAGTTCATCCAACAACTCATCAATGACAAGAATGAGAAATTTATCCTTAATAGTGAGCTTATTAAGCTCTCTATAATTTAGACACATATGCCATGATCCATCCTTCTTGTGCACTAATACTATTGGAGAAGAGAAAGAACATTGGTTAGGTTTAATTATACATGCCTCAAGCATTTTTCCAACCATATGTGCAATTTCACTCTTCTAAGCATAGGGATATCTGTAAGGTTTGATATTTAGAGGAACACTTCTTGGAATCAAGTAAATAGCATGATCATGATCGTGAATAGGTGGGAGACCTTTGAGAGTCTCAAATACCTTGGAATAATTGTCAAGGACTCTTTGGAGATCCCCTTTAATTCAATTGCATTCCCTTTAGAGAATAAGTTCAAGAAATTTTCTTGAAAATTAAAAGTTATTGTCCCCAAAGATTGTAACCACTAGACTCCTAATACAACATTTGTACCACCCATTGGAATGGCAAGCATTGGACTATTCAATATATATTCCCCCATGGTTAGATTGATATTATGGCACTTCACTGAGCAATTTATAGCTCCTCCATTTGCAACCATCACTTGACACTTTGGTGTTGAATATAGAAAGAAATTCAAATCCTTGGCTATCTGGAAATGAATAAAATTATGAGTACTACCTAAATTAATCAACACTATTACCTTTTTCTTCTTGATATATTCTTCTATATTGAGAGTGTGAGCAGTGGTAACTCTTGCCAATGCATTACAAGATATGGTTGGATTCATTTCTTTTATTCATTACTTGGGGTTGGTTCCTAGTGTATACATTCTCCTTTTGATGTTTTTTGTTCCTATTCTTCCTCTTGTTCACAATCTATGTAGAATAATTTCTTCTCATCACACTTATGACCTTTAGTGTATTTGCTATAACAACTGTAATAAAGCCCTTTTGCTCTTTTTTCCTCCAGTTGTTGTGGTGTTAACCTTGTAGGTTATGGGAAGCTAGGAGTTGTAACACTTCCATCTTTATAGTTGTGAGTGGTAGACCTCCTTGTTTCCATAACTTTGCTTTCAACTTTTCTTGCCACGTTGAATGCATTTTCCAATGAATTAGGTTCTCAAAGTCGAACCTCATGTTGGATGTTATCCTTTAAAGTCCCTACGAGGATATCAATCATATGCTCCTCTGGAATATTGATTACCTTGATATTCTATCTTTGGAAGTCCTCAATATGCTCTGCAATTAAACCTTTCGTTTGAGATTTATCAATTGGCTAAATAAGATATTGCTCTTTGTATCCTCATAATGTGTTATCAATTCCTTCATAAAAATTGTCCAAGTGACAAGTTCTTTACAAGAACAAAGTCATTGATACCATATAAATTGATTGGGTTCTAAATAGAGAGATGCAATGCGTACCTTTTTTGTGTGTTGTACATCATGTAGATCAAAGAACAAATCCACTTGCAGTATCCATGTTACTGGATCCTTGCCATCAAGCTTTCTCATATCGATCTTTGGAATGTGGTTAGACTTCAACCCATTGTTAGAGTCCCTAAAATCATAATTCATATTCCTTTTGTCCTCATCCTTATTTTCACATAATACCTTGTCACCACTAGGAAGCCTTTCTTGTAGCAAATTTGTCAAACCTTCCTTCAAACCTTCCTTCAACCCTTCCTTCAACCCTTCCATCTTGACATTCATCATTGATTTCATGTATGCTTTTAAACCATCCTTCAAAATGTCCATGTCCCTTTTTAGTTTTACTTCTAAACCATCCATCTTAACATATATCATCACTTCCAATTCATTTTTTGTAACTCTTTGCGAGAATGAAATTTGTTGCCCTTGGTCTTGTAATTTTGATATATCATGTTGCATTTCTTCCTCTTCTTCATGCATCATAGTATAGCTTTATGGTTGCTTACTGGGAGTATCCATTTTTCTGTTGCGAAGCATATTATAACCAAATAATGATATATGTGCTTCACTATGTCCTTTGAATCAATTCAAACAAAAGTTATGCCAATTTAAAAGATACACACCTTTTTTCTTGCTTTTTGGAGCTTGATCTTGAAATTGTTGTATCTTTGTAATTTAGGCCTCCCAAGGTCTATAATTTCATCCTATGGTGTCAATTTTTTTCTCTTTCCAACACCACTAGTTAGACCGAGATTAGATTCTTCAAGATAAATGTAGGCCAAATCTCCCAAGATGACCTGCATATGGACTAGTTCAGTAGAGCGAACTTGTAGGAAATGCCACGTGTTACAGTTTTAGCGTTCAGCCCTAAATATAGTACCCAAGAAACTAAAGTTTGTGCAATTTCAACCACTTTTTACAATATTCAATTTGGATGCTCGAAATGAAAGTTGTGATGATTTTCCCCGAGACACATGTTAAAGACATAGTTCTGGAGCATAAAAAAACGCTAACTTCCTTGAATCATATCTTCGAGAATATAGTGAACCAAGATATACAAATTTTACACGATTTTTGCCAATATTTCAACTCCACGTGATCAAAATTTCAACTTCTGAATCTTCGCAAAATAAATAAAAATAATAAATAAAAATAAAAAATTATAGTGAAAATTCCAAGATGGCATGTTTGAAGCAAGGAAACCATAGGATCAAAAGCTCTGATACAAAATGTTATGTAACTAGATCACAAAACAAAAGAATAGATAGATCAATGAATTGAAAATAAGCCTCTTCAAGGCGGAAACCTCCTTTTACATCACATAAATGAACAATTCTTGGATGATACAAATGACAAGACCCTATTGGTATTTATAGGAGCCTAAAGGGTCAAAATATAATTATGGCCTACATAACAATAATAATGTAAGGGCTCAACAATAACATTACTGGACTTCTATATGGCACAACAATAACAATATGGGGGCTACACTAGTATTATGGGGACCTAACATCTTTCACACAACATATTCAAATAATTACAACCGAACTCATACCAAGAATGCATCCACAATTTGTACACAATGATTTTAATGTGGAAACCCTTTGGGGAGAAAAAACACCAAATCTTTGTTTGTATTATGATGTATCTTATGAGCACCAACCGGGTTTACATCAATATTTTATTAGCACCAACTCACAAGAGGCTCCAACCCCCTCAAATCTATAAGCACCCACCTCATATCTATGCAAGAACCAACTTGCTTATGCTAGTATAATCTACTCTTTCAAGGGATTTTCAAACTGAAATCACCAACAACATTCTTTAATTTGAATTTGCTTTAATTTCACTACTCTCACACGGTAAACTCTCCTTTGCAACTCCTTTGCCTCTACAAGTTACTTAATATTTTACAAGCACCAACTTGCTCAATCTATAGCACTGTATTTCTTTAATTTCCTCGTTATCAGGCTCTACTGCTCTCACTGCTCTCATCATGTTCATATTTAGGCTCACACAAATTCTTCACAACATTGTGGCTCTTTGTTCCAAGACAAATTCCACACTTGTTGCAAGAATCACTGCACCTCTATGGAATCCATAATTGCCACCCTAGGGATCCTAGTTATTGGCTTGGAAATTTTACTAACACATGCGGGTTTTAGTGTAACGAAAAATCTCTTCATGGTACCACAGCTTGGACCTAGGTTCAATTCCCCTGAGCTACATTTGAGGGGGGTGTTGGAAGAATCACCACACCTCTATGGAATCCATAATTTCCACCCTAGGGATCCTAGTTACCGGTTTGGAAAGTTACTAACACCTGCGGGTTTTGGTGACTACTTGAGAACTAGAGCTTCATTTAATTCTCTATGGGCTCAATAATGCACTTTTCAAATTTTCTACTACTTGAAATGATACTTCTCTACACAGTCAGGTTGTTCCCTTGTGGTTCTATTATCTTGGTGCTATATACTCAGTTACTAAGTGCCAAATATTTTCATTGATTTGTGATCACCACATTCTCTTATCTCTCACTGCCTTCTTCTTCCAAGTTCATATTTATCTTAGAGCAATCTTCATAATTCATTTTTCATACAGCTGATTGTTATTCATGACTTCTAATTATGAGATTGGATCTCTGACTCTCTCACTTCTCAATTGTCTAGTTGCATAATTGTTTCTTTAATTTTGTAAATACATTAGATACCAAATCCTTAGTTGTACATGTTGTTCAGGCCTTAGTCCTCTTCTTTGTGTCATATGCCCATGGCTAGAACCATGGGCTTACGCCCTACCTCAATGCCTAAAGAACTTGACAAATTAGCTAACCAGCGATAACATTCTCATCTCTCACTCTATTAACCTCAACCCCGTCCTCTTGAAACCTTTGTGAAATCCTTTAGCTCTAGGTGAGATGCGAAACTTCATGTCTTTTGACAGAGAAGTTTCTTATCTCCTTCTCTCAGACTTGTCAACCATTGCCTCTACTTGGATCTCTTGGGGTGAGATGATGTCACCATATGTCACCTATCCTCATGTCATTTGTCATGAATTAACTTTATCCCCTACTCTTGTTCTGCAACTCGCCCATTATATAAGACACTTTACACCAATCTCGGGGCAAGATACAGATATTAACAATAGTTGTTGGAACCATTTTTGTCTCCCAAATCTATCACCCCACCATGGGCTACTCATTTCCATGAATTAACACTTAAAACCATCTTTTAGGCAGGATGCCAATGTTCATGGCAACTAATAGGGAAAGTTTTGTCTCTCGAGATTGTTAGTCATGGGATAGTTCCCTCCAAAGTATAATTCTTCTCCATAGCTCCAAGGACGAGATTACATGTCATCTAGTGAGACCTGCTCCCTGCCTTATGAGCTTTATACTTCACTATTTGAATTCGTAAATTTCACTCTCTAGAAATTGTTAACAAACATGAGATAGTGTGGGACTAGGAGGCCCTAAAACCCTGCCAACCTTCAATTGGTCATAACTCCACAACCCTTAGGATTTTTTCAGACTATCATATACCACTGGAAAGGTATTTTTGAGGGCCATCCAACCACACAGTTTATAGGGGCATTTGACATGATCTTTTGACCATAAACTATCTGTAATAACCAAGTCTCTAAACTATGCAACAACTAATCATAGTCATAATATTTTTAAGGATTCTTCAATTATTTTGTTGCTATGATGGTTCTCTACCAATGGCAATGACCTAAATAACAAAATTGATGCTACCCTTGACATCAATGACTACACAACATCAATCTCCAAGACCAATCACAAGTGCAAATCAATGACAACACAATGTCCAACAATCTCCCTATTTGGCATTGTTGGCAATTGTGCCAACACATGTATAAGGAATTGATGACAATTAGTAGGCAGCAACAACACATAACATGCAACATGGGTCCTTTTGACACCAATTAGGCTTACTTTTATTTTACGTTCAATACTCCCCCTAAACGTGATACTTACCATGGAAAATTATACAATGTGCCTATTCTGCTTTGCATGTCCTATTTGTACTACAAAGCCATACATCTTCTCTCTTTGTTGTATGATTCTTCTCCTTTGGTTCTGACTGTTTGCATTTCTTCTCCCCTTTTTTGTTTGGGCTACACATCATCTTCTCCCCTTGGGGTCCTCTATGTTGAGCAATGTTTGAGCACAATATATTCCCCCCCTTTGACATCAATGGCAAAGGATATACAAAACTAACATATCTCCCCTTATGATCATGCCTTATCTCAACGAAATGTGCGACTAAATGAAAACTTTCCCTGTAAACATATAGACAACATAGAAAATTGAACACTTCATTACTCTTCTCTTGTAGCTTATTAGTTAAATTACTCTTGAAATTAAGTAGTTATCGATTCTCAAACAACCTTGAGTAATTTTGATGAGGGAGAAATCACTCCCAATTTGTGCTTGAGGTACTCAAATGGCTCCCTAGGTAGCGACTTTGTGAAAATGTCTGCAACTTATTTAGTAGTAGCCACATAGTCCAATATCACAACATTGTTAGCAACCTAATCTCTCAATAAATAATATTTAATTGGAATGTGCTTGGTCTTAGAGTGCATTACATGGTTTTTGGAAATACTAATGGCACTCGTTGCACAGAGAGGTGCTCTACAACCTAGTATAGGGCATATGTTTAAGCGTTATGTGTAATGTAAGAAACATTATATGTCAACATTTTTAAAAGGTGTAGTCTAACTTATAGACGAAATAAACTTTTTCACCGGAATTCACCATAATCTGACAATACAATTTCAAGATCTTTTGTTGTTTGAAATACATTTTAGAATGCATAAATGGATTCAACACCATGAAAAACATTATGAAAATTAAACAATTTAAACTCAAGTTTTTAAAAATCTCTCTAAGATTTTGATTAAAATTAACCAAAAAAATTATCGTTCGTCTATAGTTAGACTACGCCTTCTTAAAATATATAATTTTAATTTAATTTTATAATATTTTTTTTTTAATTAAATCTAAAAGCAAAAAGATACAAGGGAGATGAGTGGTGTAAAATAATGATTCCATAACCATATTTGAATTTAATTAATAAGCACATAAGCACATAAAAACATAATACTTATAATAAACTTACCATATAACAAGATTCTTAACCATGGATATTCACCCACATTTTACCATGGGTATTATTAACTTACAAATAAACTTTGTGACAATACCATGGTCCATTACCATGACTTATAATTACCATGTGCCCAAAAACCATAACTCGTTTCAAAATCAATTTTTTTATAAAAAAAAAATATTTTAATTTAATTTTATAACTTTTAAAATTAAATCTAAAATAAAAAGGTAAAGGAGAATGTTGTATTCTCACGTAAACATTTCCACTGGGTCAAATATAAAATAAATTAAACTAATAATTATAATTATAATAATAACATTTAAGTTGGTCAAATTACATAAAACTAAAACTAAAATAAATAAAATAAAAAACATAAAAGTATCATTATTATAATATAATTTAGTTATAATTAATAATAAAATCAGGCTAGATCCATCTTTTCAACAATATTTTTTTATTATAAGGAACTAAATTTTTTGATAAGGAACTAGCAACCTCCCCAGATATATTCAATAGCCTACAAGCCACATATACCAGGAACTCATAGTTCAACCTAGGATTGAGATATCCAGAGACCACCTGTACTAGAGTCAGGATCTCAGACTCCAATGGGACACCTATCCCTCTAGCCTTACTATGATGGGCCAAGTCTCAGGGGGCTTGAACCCGAGTGGATGGGATGGAAATTAACCATCCCTACCACTTGAGCTAAGCAGCCATTGACTAGATCCATCTTAACTCTGAATCTCCCAAGCATCAAGAGGGATCAAATCTCTTGAGATACTAACCTCTTTTAGAGTGAAAAGAAAATTGATCCCTCTCAACGCCTTGTAGATTAGTAGTTAAGATGGATCTAGGCTATTCTTATCACACATAATGGGAATTTGATCATCAAACTCAACTTTGATATCCTTTAGTGTTTGCTTCATCTATAGAATTTGGATACAACAAGTAGTTGCAACTATGTACTCAACTTTTGTTGTAGATAAAGAAATTGAATTATGCATCTTGATTATCTAAGAAATTGGACAATTTTGGAAGAATAACGCTACTCTGCTTGTTCTCTTCATGTCATGAACAATGCCATTCCAATCAACATTAGTACAAGATTTTAGGGTAAACTCCTTACCTCGTTCATACCATAAACCATAGTCTGTTGTGCCTTGCAGATATTTGAATATCCTCTTCACTACATTGACATGGCCCTCCTTTGGATTTGGTTGAAATATCACAACTAGCCCTATTGCTTGCATAATATATGGTATTGAAATAGTTAGATACAACAAGCTTCCAATCATGGATTTGTAAGCCCTTTGATTTACTGTGGAGAACTCATCTTCTTTTCTCATTTTGTAGTCAATCACCATAGGTGTACACACAGATTTACAACCATCCATCCAAACTTTTTCAGAGTTTCTTTCAAATACGTAGATTAGTAGATGAAAATACCTTTTTCTAACTAAGTGATTTGCAATCCAAGGAAGAAAGGCAATTGTCCTAGCATGGATATCTCAAACTCCTTTTACATTTCTTCACCATCTACACCAAATCACTTCCAAAAATGATGTCATCTACATACATAACAATGATCAACATAAGGGGTGGTAAGAGGGGGAAGGATTCTTCTCAATCCTAATGGAGATCAGGAAATTAAGTATGCATGGGGCTTAAACTAATAATCATGTTAAACTTTGTTGTTTCCACCTTGACCTACAACTGGCCAAAGATAAAGGTATCTCTCCCATATTCATTATTGAAGATTTACTTCTCACAATTCAACATCTTTGTTGAGGTTCTCTTCCTAAAAACAATCTTATATCCTCTCTCCTAAACATAATTAAGAGCACATTAGAGTCTTTCTCACATAGATCCTCTTACCACATTCTCCACTCCTAAACATAATTAAGGGCACATTAGAGTCCTTCTCACATAGATCCTCTTACCACATTCTCCACAATCAAAATAAAGAGGCAGATTCTCAGGCCAATATTTCTTGCCAACTAGAAGAAGAGCAATGTATAGTTAATGGATCCTCACATTGGTTAGTGATACCATGATTTATGCCAAAGGTATTCCTAGTATTGTTTTCACTCTTGTATAGTCAATGGAATTCAAACAAACCTAGACATCAAGGTGATGGGTATCTGCCTCCCTTACAATCTTTCTCCCTTAGAAATCAGTTCAATAATGAACAGGTGGCACTACACACAAGACAATATGATTGAGGTGGCAGATTTGGAGAATGTAATACCTAGAGACATTTATTCAATGCATGTGAACATGATTGTTTATGGACCATATTGCTCTTTAATCTTTAGCTATTGTACTAGATTTAATGGCGAATTAATGGGTCAAATTTATGAGGATTGGATCAGCACCAACTCCTAAAGCGTGGGATTCCTGTGAAGTTATTCATAAAACATTCATGAAGAGTGGCCTCATGCTTGTGTTTGTGGATCCAATTTGAAGAACTAAATACCTACGTCTTTGTGGCACTCTCTATGCCTAAAAATCTCCTATGTTCTACATTTCTCGCTCTGTAATTCCCTCTTCAAAAAGTTGGAGTCACATCTAACTCTCTTTGTTTTAAGAGAACTAAGTATGAAGGTATTGGTCTTTCTGCCAGCAATTGCTTCTTCTCCATAATTATAACTATTTGGAATAACCAGGCAACCATGAGTGCAAAGATTCATAGAATTAGATGGAGTTTCAATTTAGGATTTCACATTCTTGTCAGAAAAGGATCTTAGTTGTCTTGCGTGACTTCAAGCACAACTCTAATTTCCAGGAAGATTCATCTACTCGTTCTTCATGGAATTATACACAGAGGAGGGTCTCTCAACGAAGAGGTATGTCCTAACTCTAGATAATTTTGGTCTTCCTGGCGTGTGGTGCCCCCTCTACATTTGTGACAAAAGCAGCTCGATGGAAACTTTTGGCCCCTGTAACTATTTCCCACACCCTCCAATCAACAACCAGGCAGAGATCAATTCCCTCCATCAACAACTCAATCAATAGTCAAGCAACATATTATTTTTGACTGAGGAAATTCAACAACATCAGTCGAGGATCACTCAATTGGAAGAGGAATTAGATTGGGTTCGACGTCATATTGTAGATCTGCGGTTTCAATACCCACAAGATGAAAATAGGAACATGATAAGCAGTGCTCTGGGCAGCCCGTCGAACAAGATGTCCATCGACCCTCCCTATTAAGGCATGCATGCTCATTATAAGTGCCTTTGGTTAGGAGGATAATTCTGTCAAGTCTATAGTAGTTATAGTTTCTGTCTCAAGCATTAATATGGTAGCAATACTGATGTAAATTTTGAATCTCTCCCCATTATCTTCTTGAAATACCTTGTCTATTGGAACAAAATGTAATTGTCTTTTGGTTGCGAACGAGTGTAAATTTTATAAAAATACTTCTCATTTACTTTAAAAAAAAATCATCACCATATTATCATTTTCGTATTTAATGTACAAATTGTTGTATGATGTTTCTCTTCTAAATCCTTTCTACTATAGATACTTGTCTAGTCTATCATACCATGCTTTTAGACCATACAAAACCTTTCTCATCCCGCACACATGGTTTTCCTTTTCTGAAATAAAAAATCCTTCTGGTTGTTCAATGTATACCTCCTTTTCCAATTCTCCATTAAGAAATGTTAACTTTACATCCATCAGATACACTGTAAAATTCTTATAAGATGTAAATGCCAAAAACATTCTTATATCCTCTAATCTAGCTACAAGAGAAAATGTTTCTTTGAAATCTATACCTTTAACTTGGGTATAGCCTTTAAAAACTAGCTTGGCCTTGTTCCTCACAACTTGACCATCTTCATTTAGCTTATTTTTGAAAACCCACTTTATGCTAATGACATTCTTCTCCTTCAGTCTTAGAACTGACTCCTAGGTGTTGTTTTTCTCTAATTGATCCAATTCTTCATTCATTGCTTTGATCCAAAACTAGTCCTCACTTGCCTGATTGAAATTATTTCGCTCTGTCTAGGACAACAATGCAAAGTTTGCTTGTTTGGGACTACATATGACTCTCCTTCTGGTTTGCACACAAGATATTTATTTCTAATTATTTAGCTCTCGTGATGTTGCTTCTTCACATATCTAGATGGATTATTGTATTTCTGAGACGATCTTTTTAATTCCTCATCTCCTTCTTCCCGACCAAGATGATATTTTTAATGACTTCATCCACTTGACATCAATGCAGTCTTTGATTCTCTTGGTCCTTTCGTTATAGCATTTGTATCCTCTACTTCTGTTTGAATAACCAAGGAAAATGCCCTCATCTATGCAAGAAACAAATTTTACCAACTTCTTGTCATTTCTCATTATATAACACTTGCTGCCAAATACCTTTAGGTTTTTTACTGAGGCTCATATTCCTTTCCACAACTCATAGGGGGTCTTATCACTATTTGGTTTGAGCTGAGTTATGTTAATCAAATAGACAACTACTTGGGTTGCTTCTCTCTAGAAAGTGTATGGCACATTTCCTTCATCCATCATGGCCCTAGCCATATCTTGAATAATTATGTTTTTTCGTTCTACCACCCCATTTTGTTGAGGGGTATTGGCAAACGAATATTTCCTTTTGATACTATGATGTTTGCAAAATTCTTCGAATTCCATTGAAGTGAAGTCTCCTCCTTTGTCTGACCCTAGGCACTTGATCTTCACATTTTTCTCGTTCTCTTCATGTGCCTCAAATACCTTAAATTTGCTCAAGGAATCTAATTTTTCTTTTAATAGCATGATCCACGTGGCTCTAGTGAAATCACCAATGAACAAAATTAAGTACTTCTCACCTATTGGACTTTGTGTTCTTGTGGGACCGCAAATGTCTGTATGGACTAGTTATAATGGTTTGGATGTGGAATACTCCTTTGCTTTAAAGTTCACCCTTGTTTGTTTACCACACATGCAATACTTACATACTGAACTGTCTAGTTTTGATAGTTTTGGTAAGCCCCTTATTGCCTTTGTTTTGTTGAACTTCACTAAACTATCAATGATAGTATGACCCATTATTTTATGCCAAATCCATGTCTCATCAACTTTTCTCAAATAACACTTCACCATGGAATCATCGAAGACATAAACATTGTTGGGAGTTATGATTGCCTTCCCAACTAAATTTCCATATTTTCCCTTCTGATTTCATAATCCTTTTATCAAAAAATAACATCATTGCCATTATCACACATCTAGCTAATGTTGAGAAGATTATGTTCGAGGTCATTCACATATAGGACATTTTGAGCCTTAGTCTTCTTATCTAGATTGACTATTCCCATGCCTTTGATTTTTGTTGGGGCATTGTTTCCAAACTTAACATTGCCTTTTCCATTTTCTTTTAGAAATAGGAGCTTACTCTTATCTCTAGTCATGTGTTTGGAGCAATCATTGTCCATATATCACTTCTCTTCCTGGTCATGAGCATATAACACAACATTACATTCCTATATTTCTTCTGTCTTTGCCATTTCTTTTCATTCTTATGAGGATTTGACTACTTTGACCTTTGCTTTTCAATAGGCTTAAACAATTTGTGACTACACTCATTATCCTTATGACCATAGTTATGACAAATATATCATTCAATCTCACTCATAAGGAGGGAGAACAAATTTCTTTGTACAACATAGGAACTTCTAGATCTACCAAGCAGAAAGTGATTAGAATTATAATTTTCATTTCTTTTACTTTAATAACTCTACCGTCAACAACTTTATGGCCAAAGTTATGACACATATAACAGTTATCATACAATAACTTTGGGTACTTGTGATAGTGCATCTGTTGAGTTCGAGTAGATCTATTAATATTTCTCGTACTGGCTTGCTAGTGAAAAAATCTATGCTAAGATGCTTTTGTTCTAATAGAATTGTTACCTCTCTTCTTTTCCTTAGAATTTGTCACCTTTTCATCCTTATGCATTCTTGCTTTAAGTTCCTCCACATATCTTTGATGTCCTTTGTTTCTTGAGTACTTGGAGCTCGATTCTCCTTTTGCAGTCTGCTAAGATTCTTTGTACCCAAGACCAACTTTGCTTGCTACTAATATTTGATAGCTAAGAAGACTATCCAGAGCTTTGGAACCTTTAGTAAATATGATATTTAAATTCATCTTGGACTTGATCTTCATGTGATCTATTCTTGGAGATATAACTTTTGCCTCCAACTCTTGGAAGTTATTTTCCCATTCAGCGACCTAGTTCATAAGAATCTCCTCTTTTCTCCTGGCATCTTCAAGCTAATTTTTAAGAGAGATTTATGTCTCCATCATATGCTTCCAAAGTGGTTTTTCCTTGCCTTTTTGACAATTTTAGCTTCAAGACTTCACTTTCATCCTCTCATTTATCATGACTCTTTTATTTTTCCTTTAATTGTTGAACTAGAATGTCCTTAAACTTGAGAATCTCTTCTAACTTTACCTTTTGAAGGTTATAATATTCCATTGTAATAATTATACTTACCTTCTTCAACTCTCAAAAGTTGCTATTTCAGTAGCTTGTTCTTCTTCCTGGACTTCTTTAGCTCCTTAATTGCACAGACTAGTTCTACTTTGAGGTCCACCAATCCTTCTTCTTCGTAATCTAATTTACCTTCAAACCTAGTTTAAGATTCAAATGCCATGAGTATGCGTTCCTCTTGTTCTCCCTCAAAGGATTATTCGTTGCTTTCCTCATATGACTCACTGTCTTCCTTAGAGTAGAAGCTCTTTTTCTCGTAAGTCTTCTTCTTCTAATATTTTTGAGCTCTATCAAAACTCTTTTGTTTTGTCTTCTCTTGCTTCTCAGTTTTGTATGGACATTTAGAAGCAAAGTGTCTTACTCTACCACATTCAAAACACTTAAAAGGTAGCTTACCTTTATATTTTCCCGAGCCTTTTTAAGTTTCCTTAGAAGTTGAGCCATCTCCTCATCTGAATCACAATTGGAGTATTTTTGGTGTATTTTTTTCTCTTTGGATTTCTTTTAGGCTTTGAATGCCACTTCCTTTAGCTGTGACTTTTCTCCTCCAATTCTCATCTCATAGAAAGTAAGAGTTCCATGTTGTTGCTCCATTGTTAGAGACTTTAACTTTGTCATCTCTTCTACAGGTGAGATCTTGGCATTAAGTCTCATTGGGAGTGATCTTAAAACTTTTTGGATAGGTTCCCCTTCTTTAATGTCTTAACAAAGTCCTCTAATCATATTGGCTACTTCATAAACTCTAAGTATTCAGAAATGCTTTCTTCTTCATTCAATCTAAGACTTTCAAATTTCATTATATAGAATTGAAGTTTAGCCTACTTTACCTTTTCATCTCCTTCGTAGTTGTTCTTAAGCTTGTCCCAGGCATCTTTTGTTGATTTGCAGTTCATCACCTTTACCAACTCAAATTGTTTAAGACCAGCGACAATTGCATTCTTGGCCTTTGCATTATTATTGCATGCTTTCCTTTCATCATGATCTATAGGTGGACTTGTTGGTACTATGTATCCAGATTCTACTATAACCCATACATCCCCTTTAAGTCACATGATGTATGGCTCCATTGTGACTCTCCAAAATACATAATTAACTTCATCAAAGACCAATACTCTGCTTGTGGGATATCTTCATTTGTCATCATTCCTTGTAGATCTACCTTCCAACGATTAAATTGTTCCTAAAGGAACCTGCTCTAATACCAATTATTGGGAATAAGAAATTACTAGGAGTAGGGGGGGCTGAATCAATAATTATATATATATATATATAATATATATATATATATATATATATATATATATATAATAAATATATATATATATATATATATATATATATATATATATATATATATATATTATATATATATAATATATATATATATATATATATCTATCTATATATATATATTTTCAGTTCTTTTACACACAAAGTATTAAGATAGTTACAAGAAAACACACAACAAGAATGCATCCATAATTTATACACAATGATTTTAACATGGAAACCCTTCTAGGAGAAAATTCACTGAAGCTTTATCTGTATTATGATGTAAATTATGAGCACCAACTTGCTTTACGTAAATATCTTGTGTGAACCAACCCACAGGAGGCTCTAACCCCCTCAGATATGCAAGCACTGACTTGCTTAGAGGCACAAACCTCAGATCTATGTAGACATCAACTTGCTTCTGCCAGTGTGATTTACTCTTTCATACAATTTTCAAATTGAAATCACCAACAACATTCTTTAATTTGAATTTGTTTTGATTTCACTGCTTTCACATAGGAAACTCTCCTCTGTAGATCCTCTGCCTCTATAGGCTTCTTAATCTTCTTGATGCACCAACTCACTCAATCCACAACAGTATATTTCTATAATTTCATTGCTATCAAGCTCTACTACTATCCCTACTTTCATCACATTCACACTTTGGCTAACACAAATTATTCATATCACTATGACTTTTTGTTCTAGGACAAATTCCACACTCACCGAGAACTAGAGCTTCATTTAATTCTATTTGAGCTAGAGAAAGCACTTTTTAGATTTTCTATTGCTTGAAGCGAAACTTCTCTACACATCAAACCTATACACTTGTGGTTCTATTATCTTGGTGCTTCGTACTCAGTTACCGAGTGTCAAATCTTCTCATAATTTGTAATCACCACAACCTCTTATCTCTCACCTCCTTCTCCCAAGCTCATATTTATCTCGATGCAATCTTGATCATTTAATTTTCACACAATTAGTTGTTATCCATCACTTATAATTATGAGATCGAATACCCTGCTATCTCACTTCTCAACTGTCCAACTACACAACTATTTCTTTACTTTTGTAAAGATATTCAATGCGAAATAATTAGTTGTATGTGTTGTTTAGGCCTTAGTCCTCTTCTCTACATCATATTGTTGCAGATCCCTCCCTCTAACCACATAAACCATTTGGAGTTATCAAGGGGTAGTCACTATGCGGATCTAGCTCCCAAGGTGTTGTTATGGGAACGAGACCTCAAATATTGACCTTCCTTGAGATTCTTAAAACTTCAATCTGACACCATTGCTATGATCATCTCATTGAGACAATTCTAAAGATACAAACTTTTACTTAATCTGACTTACAAATGGAGAGTTATGCCTTCTTAAAGAATAAGCCTCATCACCTTATCCACATCACATTACCCTCCACGTGGAAAACACTCAGTGGTTCTTGTGGCAGTGATTGGAGGCATTACCATCGTGGATAGGCCACATGACAGTCAAATCAAAGGCTAGTTGGGAGTCAACCCTACTCACCAACACCCTTTTTCCTTTCCATTTTAAGCCTCGACCTCCAACTTAGTCGAGGTCGATCCTCCTCCTTGGCACAGTAATAAATTGGATCGAGGTCAGTCCCAACCCCCAACTATCTGACACCTTGACTTGCTTGCATCCTGACTCCAGGTGATTTCATAGTTAGTCTAACTCGGGATGGGCAGAGGCACATCGTGGTTCCACCCACTATCCGACCTCCCGATCACTGACTTGTGGGTTATGAACTTAAATTCTCAGCCATTTATCAGTATTATTTAGAGTTCCAAGGTTGCTTCCCTTCAATATTTTTTTGGGTTTTCTCAAGTCTTTTGAGCACTGAGATAATGTTGAAATATGGCAATAAGAATATTCCAATTTAATTTGTCCTTGAATTAAATTGTGAATTAAAATCAAATTTAGTCTTAACAGCTACTTGGAAATAATTAATTAATTATTTTAAATTAATTAGTTGGAGAAATTCAAGTAGAAGTCTTTCTGAAGTCATGCAAGAGTTATCCCTTAAATTAAGGAGATAAGATTGAGTTATATTTTAGTTGTAATTAGTTAACTCAATTTACTGAGTTAAGTCCAGTTAAATTAGTTCCAAACTATTTGAGGAACTAATAGAGAGTTAACAGTCACTTGATGCATGCATGCACTCAACTAGTGCTACTCTAGTTAACTGAAGATTCCCTCATCAAAAACTCATGCATGTCTATTCTGAGAAAGACCCAGTTGAGATTAAAGTCATGGACAATGTAGTATCAGTTGCATGTGTTTTCTTATAAAGAAAACTCATGCATGCAGTCAAGGAATCATCCTTGAAGATTGCACAGTTTTGGAGGATTGATCATCCACTTGGTAACAGGAGAATCATCCATAAGGAACAACACAAGGAAATAGGAGCTTGGAGGGTAGAGAGGAAGGTTGGAGAGAAGCCAAGATTTCCTGTGAGCATCTGTGAGGATCGTACTGAGAGTTGGCTAGTTGTGAGAGCTAAGGCTTTGTATAATTCCTATGTATTTCCACCATGTATGATAATACAATAGTGTGGGGTTTTTAGACGATGCTTTCCCAAAGAGTATTTTCATGTGTATTGTGCCATTGATTCTTCTTCTTCTAGTTATATTGTTCAACTTGATATTTAAGCTTCCGCAAATTGATAGTAGAAGTAGGTTATAGTATGCTTCTTTGATTTATATTGCATTATCAGGTTAACCTACACTAGGTTTTCTACATGGTATCAGAGCTAGATTTGTAGAAATTTCTACATGGTATCGGAGCTGGATTTGTAGAGATTAATCTACATGGTATTGGAGTTGTGTACAATATACTGAGAAGAGAATTCAAAGTTTGAAGTTCGGGGTTGTAGGTGCAAATAGAATTCATATCATACTTCAAGGTTGGCCAATGACATTCTATGGCTTGAGACTCGAGTATGCCTTGGAAAGTAGCTGAATTACATTGCATGGAAATATAGAATGGAGGTTGTATTAGAAGACAATGGCGTGAAGGAATTCATTGATCAAGAAATCCCAAAGCCAGCTTCAACTAATGCACAAGAGTTGGTTGAGTGGAAGAAGTGTGTGGCAAAGGCGAGACGGATCATCCTTGAGGGAGTTCGAGACCATATTGTCTCGAGTCTCCATGGGAAGGATACTCCATTTTCAATGTGGAAGACATTGAAGGACCTCTACCAGAACATTAGAAACCAGAGGAAATTGGTGCTCAAGGATAAGCTTCAAAGAATCAAGATGGAGAAGGGCGATACCATTTCCATATATTTGAACAAGATCACCACCTGCAGAGATGAGCTTGGCAGAGTGGGAATAACTAATGCCGATGATGATATGGTGAGCCTCACTCTCCTTGGCCTTCCATAGAGTTGGAATAACTACCAAGACTCTATGAATGGAAGGGAGAAACTGCCGGATTGGGAACGACTGTGGTTGGATCCTATGCAGGAGGAGATCAGGAGGAGCACATGAGATGGTTCTTCATTCAAGAATGATGATGAAGAAAATCTAGCCTTAACAAGTAAGGAACGGAAAGGGAAGGGGAAGACTTCCCATTTCAAATCAAATTCTTCTCATGGAGGGAAGAAGGGTGACATGTCTAAAGTAAGATTCTTTGAGTGTCACAAGATGGGACATTATGTGACTAATTGTCCATCGAAGAAGTCCAAGAAGGGATCCTCGAAAGGATCGGAAGGTGAGGCATTAGCCTCTCAGTTCGAAATGGACTTTACCCTCATCACATGCATGGTGTCATCAATAATGAGTTGTAACTGGTATCTTGATAGTGGAGCCTCATTCCACATGATTAGTGATAAAAATTTATTCAGTGCCTTGGAGGAGAAAGAGCTCAAGATGCGCATAGAGATTGGTGAAGACGGAAGATATAGTGTTTCAGGAGTGGGCACGGTTGCTTTTTAGAGGGAGCATGGAGTTCCTCTCACCTTGACAGATGTGATGTATGTGCCTGGAATGAAGAAGAACTTGGTATCGGTCGCGATGTTGGAGGGAAAAGGCTACGATGTTGTCTTCAGTAAAGCAAAGGTGTTCCCAAGACACATAGACACGAGTTAGACTAGTGGATAGGGATTCGGGTGAAGAATCTCTATAAAATAGAGGTAGATGATTGTGCAACATTGAGTACAAAAGCAGAATTGGTGCAAAGCCAAGACATCGGCGAGTTATGGCACAGGCGGTTAGGCCATTTGCATCATGGGGCTTTGAAGATAATGTAGTAGATATCTACAGGACTTCCCAAAGGTAAACTTGAGCAAGTTGACACATGCAAAGGTTGTACCTTGGGAAAGTACACCAAGTCTTCCCTTCATGATCAAGACAATCGAGCAGAGGCTATCTTAGTGTGAGTTCATACTGATTTGTGTGGACCATTCTCGATGGCATCCACAACGAAGCAAAGGTATTATGTGATTTTCATTGATGACTATTCTCGTAAATGCTGGATTTATTTCATGTAGAAGAAGGACCAAATTTTCACAAAGCTTTGTGAGTTCAAAGCTTTGGTAGAGAAAGATTCAGGGAAGAAGATCAAGGCCTTGAGAAGTGACAACATATGTCTCTCAAGAGTTTAAGGTCTTCTGTGCAGCAGAAGGAATTAAACGAGAGTTGACGACACCTCATAACCCACAACAGAATGGGGTGGCCAAGAGGAAGAAAAGAACTATTGTAGGGGTAGCACGGGCAATGTTGCATGACCAAGGCCTACCACTTTACTTGTGGGTTGAGGCATGCAACACAACAATCCATTTGCAGAATAGAATCCTGCATCTCATACTTGGGATGAAGACACTAGAGGAAACTTTCTCTGGTAAGAGACCAGATGTGGGTCACTTCAGGATCTTTGGCTCATCGGTATATTTCCATGTGACAAAGGATGCAAAGAAGAAGCTTGAGCTGACAACAAAGCTGGGGATATTTGTGGGGTACACTGATGCACCTCACAACTATCGGGTGTAATTTCCTACCAGTCGGAGGATAGTGGTTCACATAGATCTCAAGTTTGATGAGCAGAAGGCCATGTGAGTTTACCTTGAGAGAGAGCTCCAACTATAGGTTGTGGAGGAACTGTTGGTTCCTAAGGAGGAGGAGCCTCAGACTGATGTTGAGCATCCACATGCAGAGGTTCCAAGAGTGGAGTCATCCACTCAAGCAGAGTCTTCCAGAGATGGACGGAAGCACACAAGAGAAGCTGACAGTTTGTTGAAGGATACGAGAGAGAATGTGGGAGCACCATCTTCACACTGGATACAATGCTCTTGCTAGGGAATGTGTTGAGACCGAGCCATCTTCTTTTGAGGAAGCAGTGCAACAACCGATTTGGGTTGATGCTATGGTGGAGGAGTATGACTCCATAGTTCGTAACAGTGTTTGGGATGTGGTTATGAGATTGGAGAACAAGTCAGTTGTGAGTTCTTGTTGGCTTTACAAGGTAAAGAAAGCTGCTGATGGTAGTTTGGAGAAGCATAAGACAAGATTTGTTGCCTGTGGCTTTTCACAGGTTGAGAGGATCATGTTGCTGCAGTATATTTCAACAAAGGAGCAACATGTTGACATTTTGACAAAGGCATTGTCAAAGTGTAAATTTGAGTTCCATAGAGACAGGATCAGGGTGGCAGATAATCCCTTTCTTGTTGAGAGGGAGTGTGAAATATGGCAACAAGAATATTCCAATTTAATTTGTTCTTGAATTAAATTGTGAATTAAAATCGAAATTAGTCTTAACAGCTACTTGGAAATAATTAATTAATTTATTTTAAATTAAGTAGTTGGAGAAATTCAAGTTAGAAGTCTTTCTGAAGTCATGCAAGAGTTATCCCTTAAATTAAGGAGATAAGATTGAGTTATATTTGAGTTGTCATTAGTTAACTCAGTTTACTGAGTTAAGTCGATTTAAATTAGTTCCAAACTATTTGAGGAACTAATAGAGAGTTAACAATCAGTTGATGCATGCATGCACCCAACTAGTGCTACTCCAGTTAACTGAAGATTCCTTCATCAGAAACTCATGCATGTCTATTTTGAGAAAGACCCAGTTGAGATTAAAGTCAAGGATAGTGTACTATCAGTTGCATGTGTTTTCTTATAATGAAAACTCATGCATGCAGTCAAGGAATCATCCTTGAAGATTGCGCAATTTTGGAGGATTGATCATCCACTTGGTAACAAGAGAATCATCCACAAGGAACAACGTAAGGAAATAGGAGCTTAGAGAGCAAAGAGGAAGGCTAGAGAGAAGCCAAGATTGCCTGTGAGCATCTGTGAGGATTGTATTGGGAGTTGGCTAGCTGTGAGAGCTAAGGCTTTGTATAATTCCTATGTATTTCGACCATGTATGATAATACAATAGTGTGGGGTTTTTAGCTGAGGCTTTCCCTAAAAGTATTTTCATGTGTATTGTGCCATTGATTCTTCTTCTTCTTCTAGTTATATTGTTCAACTCGATCTTTAAGCTTCCGCCAATTGATAGTAGAAGTAAGTTATAATATTCTGCTTTGATTTATATTGTATTATCGGGTTAACCTACACCATATTTTCTACAGATAACGCCTCAGGACCCCTGTACTCTAGATAAAAATATAAGAATGACTTGATAAACATTCCCTCAAAGGAAATCACAAAACAAGACCACTTCTAAAGAGCGGTTCTTCCTATGAACATAGAGAGAAAAACAACTCTTCAACAACATGAATTCTACCTTCCTTAACTCTACCAGCCTCAACAGTTGAAATAATAAGTGAACAAGATTTCAACCTCACTTGCATATACTCATTTTCAAGTAAAAATGATGCAACTATGAGGGTTAGAAACAACAAGTATACAAAAACCCATGACAAGGTTTGCTCAACCCTTAACATTCAAATATCACAAAATGACAAATAGTCCATGTTAGTTCCAGTCTTCGCAGCCTGTCACCAGGGATCAAAATGAGCTCTTACTATGTATGGTTTTTATAGATGTTTTGCACATGATTTTAAGTGAAAATCATATCCTAAATATGTCCATGAAAAGGAGCTCGGAAAAATCTTTCCAACGGTATATCACACTCCCGTAACCGGTTTCTGGATTAGAAGATATGATCGAAATGAACGATTGATTCTTGGTTATGCATGTTTTGAGGTCAGTAGCTGCACACAGGGACAAGTTTACAAAAAAATCATTTTGGACAGGAATTTTACAAAAGTGAAAGAATTTTTTGTCCATCACATACCAAATAACAAAAACCTCCTTTAGTTTATGCACAAGTGTTACTATGTGTGAGATATGCAGTGATATTTGAAGCCTACATTAAAACAAAACAAATTTTGCAGTTATTTCACTGTTTTAATTGTTTTAGTACGATGCCATTTTACAACAAATGGAAAGTAATTTTGAGAAACTAAAAGAGTTTTTTGTTAACCACGAGCCATATAACAAAAACCTCTTTCAGTTTATTCACAGGTGTCGTGAATTGGAATATTTGACTAGATATTTACAACTCATATTTATAGATTTAAATTTTTAATGATTTTCTGTTTTAGAGATGATTTTATGGCACAAATTCTGACAACTGGAAACGAATTTCCAAAATTTGAGAGAAGTTTTTCTCTAACATGATCTTATCTACAAAAAAATCTTATATTTTTGTAATAGGTGCTATGGTTGAGGAGATACGAGTTCATCTTTGACACCTGATTTCATCAATTCAGTCCAAATTTAATGTAACTGATTTTATTTTGAAGAAGATGGTTAAGCTCAATTCCCTTAGTACAGGGTCGAACAAATTGTATATATTTTATGAATTTCAGAGTGTAATGGTTCGATTTTGGCAACAGAGAGACTGCTTGGCACTGTGTAAAATTTCCTGAATATCATTTTAATAAAGCAGTTTTCTGCCCTTTGGACCTGGGATTCATCACGATGCTTAAATGTTCAGTATGTTTTTCTCATAAATTCATTTACACATTATGTTTTTCTACTTTGTTTCAGGATTATCTAAGAGATATGTTAGGAATTCATCTGTAATGATGCTACTTTCATGATGATTTTGTTGTTAGCTGTAATGTTTGTCTTTGCAGAATTCATCATTCGCTAGATGCTCTGTTGAGCAACCTCGTGTTTCTCTTTTTTCTAAAGCTGCTACAGTAGATCCATTCCCTATTTGATGCCTGCAGGGCAGCGGGATTTTTCTCCTCTTTCCTTCTCTCATTTACATGTTTATCTGGTTGAACATGGCACTTAATTTTGCCCAAGTTTGCCAGCAGAATCTGGCATCGACTCCATAGTCCAAATCATCCTTTCTCTTGCTATTTTGACCCAAAACTTTTCAAACAAATCCCCGTACTTCATAGCTAGCCTAAGATTTTATTTATTGTAGCCACACTTTGTTGGCAAAGAGAGAGCCCTCTCTGGTCTGGCAGGGCTAGATGCCAGATCAAAAGCTTGGTCTATGGTTACCTCAGAATTGCCTCTTCTCTGCCTTGAGGTCTCAGTTTGAATGACAAACAAGATTGTCTTTTACACAACCAAACTCATTATGTGCATGTATGGTTGTCATCCTTTCCAGTTGTGTCCTGGTTGAAGCACTTCCAAGCATCATCCTTGTCACAGTTACTTGATTGGTTGATCTGGCATTACAATATCACTTGAGCTATTGATTTTGCTGCAAAGTAGGGTAGATTTGTAAATAAATAAGCTGCCCAAGGTAGCATTTCAGTTTATGGTATTTGTTTATGTACAGGTTGCAGTATGTGTATATTTTATAGATTGGTATAAGTTGTTTTGGGTTTGCAGTTGTTTGACCATATTTCCCAATGGATGAGGCACTTGGTCTACGGTGTTCTTGACACCTCCAAGGAGCTTCCATCCCCAATAAGGCCAATGTTAGTTTCAGTCTTCGCAACCTGTCACCAGGGATCAAAATGAGCTCTTACTATGTCTGGTTTTCAGAGATGTTTTGCACGTGAGCTTCAATGAAAATCATATCCTAAATATGTCCATCAAAAGGAGCTTGGAAAAATATTTCCAATGGTATATCACACTCCCGTAACCGGTTTTTGGATCAGAAGATATGATTGAAATGAATGATTGATTCTTGGCTATGCATGTTTTGAGGTCAGTTACACAGGGACAACTTTACAACAAAATCAGTTTGGATAGGAATTTTACAAAAGTGAAAGAGGTTTTTGTCCGTCACATACCAAATAACAAAAACCTTCTTTAGTTTATGCACAAGTGTTACTATGTGGGAGATATGTAGTGATATTTGAAGCCTACATTAAAACAAAACAAATTTTGCAGTTATTTTACTGTTTTAGTCATTTTAGTACGGTGCCATTTTACAACAGATGGAAAGTAATTTTGAGAAACCCAAAGAGGTTTTTGTTAACCACGATCCATATAACAAAAAATTCTTTCATTTTATTCACAATTGTCGTGAATTGGAATATTTGACTAGATCTTTACAACTCATTTTTACAGATTTAAATTTTTAATGATTTTCTATTTTAGAGATGATTTTGTGGCACATATTCCAAGCAAATGGAAACGAATTTCCAAACTTTGAGAGAGGTTTTTCTCCAGCATGACCTTATCTACAAAAACCTCTTTCAGTTTTGTAACAGGTGCTATGGTTGAGGAGATACGAGTTCATCTTTGACACTTGATTTCATAAATTTAGTCCAAATTTAATGTAGCTGATTCTATTTTGAAGAAGATGGTTGAGCTCAATTCCCTTAGTACAAGGATGAGAAAATTGTATATATTTTATGAATTTTAGAATGTAATGGTTTGATTTTGGCAATAGAGAGGCTGTTTGGCACTGTGTAAAATTTCATGAATATCATTTTAATAAAGTAATTTTCTGCCCTTTGGACCTGGGATTCATCACAGTGCTTAAATGTTCAATATGTTTTTCTCATAAATTCATTTACGCATTATGTTTTTCTGCTTTGTTTCAACATTATCTAAGAGATATGTTAGGAATTCATCTATAATGATGCTCCTTTCATGATGATTTTGCTGTTAGTTGTAATGGTTGCCTTTGCAAAATTCATCCTTTGCTAGATGCTCTGTTGAGCAACCTCGTGTTTCTCTTTCGTATAAAGCTGCTACAACAGATCCATTCCCTGTTTGATGCCTACAGGGCAACGGGCTTTTTCTCCTCTTTCCTTCTCTCATTTACATCTTTATTTGGCTGAACATGGCACTTAATTTGCCCCAAGTTTGCTGGCAGAAACTGACATCGACTCCATAGTCCAAATCATCCTTTCTCTTGTTGTTTCGACCCAAAACTTTTCAAACGAATCCCCGCACTTCATAGCTAGCCTAAGATTTTATTTATTTCAGCCACACTTTGTTGGCAAAGAGAGAGGCCTCTCTGGTCTGGCAAGGCTAGATGCCAGATCAAAAGCTTGGTCTGTGGTTACCTCAGAATTGCCTCTTCTCAACCTTTAGGTTCATTCTGAGTGCTAACAGTCCGCAGTGACAATTAACTTCACTAAGCCATTTCACTAGTGCAATCCCAACACTATCATGGGTGAACAATTCCTACAACAACATATTAACATAAGGCCAATAATCTCATGAAATTCTCATATTCATCCATACATCCTCATATGAACCATAACTAGTCATTCAACTTATAAGCACAAGTAACCAAGACTTGTCATGTAACTAATAACATTCCATTCATTCATACTTAAACATGAAATCCATATAAGCATATATACAAGAAAACTTATCTTAGATTTGTATTGAAGATGGGTGACTGAGTTTGGGACTTCAACTCTCCACCCAACCATAGATAAGTTGTACCCAAGCTACTTGTAGTTGTCACCATTGAGTCAGATTCTTTGGAATGAGGTGGCCTTGCTCAAGCGAATAAACACCAACTTCTAGCTAAAACAAGGACTTTAGAGGTCCTCCTACCTCCACCCATGAGCTTCTCTACAATTAATCAATGCATAGGGAATCCAAAGGCCTACTTCCCCCACCCTCCATCTATCCAATAGTGGTAAAAAATGCACAGGGAATCCAGAGGCTTATTGCCTTCACCCTCCAGCTATCCAATAGCACACACACTCCAGGGAATCAAGAGGCACCACCTCCACCTTGGTAGCATGCAACATGGTAGTCCACCCAATTAAGGGAATCCATAACCCACTACCACACAGTGGTTCCACCTAATAAAGTGATTCCATAGCCCACTGCCAAATCCAATAATAAGTAATGACGAATCTAGGATTTCCTTTACCAGGAATCTAAGGGCTAAAACTCTACCCCAAGATATCAAGGGAATCCAAGTAACACATCTCCACCCTCCATCCCCCTGAGGTATTGATCTAGATCTTTTACTCCAAGGATGCATACATAATTTCGTTTAAAAGAGCATGTAACCAAGTGACATGAACACATAAAAGAAGCAGAATACAAAAGCAACCATGAGATCAAAGGCATAAAAGCAACTTGATAATAGAGTTAACCTAGTGTGGGCTACGTCTTTGGGCCCTCCTCAATGTAGGGAGGCCTCTTTCATTAATTGGCAATGAAATCAAATTACAATAAATTACAAAATGACACCTTATACCTCCACTTCCATGGATGGTATGAAAATGCAAAGCTCTGTTATAGAAATGGACAAAACCATTGAATTTGTGGTGCGAAATCATGTCAAATGGGAGTAAATTAGACCTTGTACTGGTTTGGTCAAAATCTAGCCCCCGGGAATCTCAAAGATTCTCTCACGAGGGTTAACTGGAGTTCGTCTACCCAGTTGACGAAATAGGGTACACCACTGCATTCTTGGTGGAAAATCAAGTCAAATGAGTATAAACTCAACCTATTTCTACTCTAGTGAATTATGAGGCTCTAAGGAATCTAATGATTCTCTAGAATATTCCTCAAAGATTCCCTCTCAAAATTCGTGCCAAGGGCACATGGTTCCGACTACAAGTAAGGTTTCGCTCCTCTCCTCGGCTTGGCGGCTCTTCCTCCTCCTTGGGCTTGACAGGAGAAATGTGTTTATATACCATGTGGTGGGCATAAGTTGTATCGACCACGTGGGTGGTCTATTGGTGGTGTGTTCGGGTTCATGGTCGGAGGTCACTAGTTCAAAGCTGTGGTCCACCGACCGTTGGTTGTTTTTATATGTAAATACATTTGCCATTTGGCATGACACCTAACCATTGGTTATATATTAACAAGTTGACCAGTCATCTCTTAACCACCCATTGGCAGTTTAAAGAACTAATATAATATTAACCTTGCCCTCCGCCAGCCCGGTTGGCCGGGTTGACTGCTAGCTAGCCGACTGACTATCATTTTAGTATTATTTTGATTTTAGCCCTGACATGTTTTTTTTCCAGCTGAATATTTTGAAGGGTCATTGGACAAATTAAGTAGCCGACAAATTCACCTTTGTCAACTACCAGATTGGTCCAATTTGTCGCCTCCTGAGAAAAAACTAGCATGCTAACTGGGTTGCCATGTGACACACTTTGATTGACCTTTACGACTGACTGGGTAGCTAATTGGGTCGATGATGTCATGTTGATGTTAGCTGACACATGTCGCTCTATGATTAGATATCCTTCGATTGTATGCCACATCACCTTGTTGATGTCAACAACTGTATGTATGATGTCAGCATGCCAAGTGGCACTGTGGGCCTTGCCTGCAAAAAGTTTAGTTATTTTAGAAAAAAATTAGCGGGCCATAACTTTCACATATGGTGTCTGATTGATGTGACATTCATATTGTTGGTTTCAGATTGACGAGCTCTTTGATTTGAGATTAGTTTCATTGAATTCCAAGGTCTTAAAAAATTTAGCCTTATGGGATCCTCCTGGATCATTCCTCCCCACTAATGAGATTTTGGGCCACCAAAAACTTTATCAGTAAATTGGGGAGTGAGGGAATTTCTCCCTTAATGTCTCCTTTCTAATCCAATGGGCCTTACTTGGATGCATTCCCTTGAAACCAATACGAATGTACTCCATGTCTCCCCATCCTGAAGTCCTAGTTCTCCTATCAAGAATGACATCCTCAAGTAGTTTGTACAAGTATTCCAATGAAAATTCATCCATTGTAGAAACTTGTCCAAACTATTCGGTGCCCATGATGAAAGGAGGCTCATAAAGCTTCAAGTTTTCAATGTTCACCACCGAGTACATTTGCATGTATGCTTGCAAATCGAGACAATCATTGTCTCAAATATTCTCTAATATGGTGAATGGGCCATATTGTATTGGTCTCAACTTCATTCCTTCCCCTTTCATTATGTGTTTGATGATGTGGAGCCACACCCTGTCTCCAACCTGGAATTGGTGATCAACCCGGTGCTTATCATGTCGAGCTTTCTATTGAGCTTGAATTTTCTTCAACTACTCCTGCATTTCCCGGTGAATCATCTGAATTCACTGAATGAAATTCCATGCTTTGTCCCTATCATATTTCTCACTATAATCTTCATCTCTCCCAAATACCATGTCTAAGGGATCATTTGGAAAATATCCAAAGCATGTCTCAAACTGTGAGCTTTGAGTGGATGAATGCACTGCCTAGTTGTATGCATGTTGTACATAAGGAAGTTGCTTGTCCCACAACTTGGGTCAGCCTACGGATGAAATGTCATGCTCCTCTTCAGCTTGGTGTTCATCATTCTCCACAAACTTGTGCAAAACTCTACAATGATTTGCATTTTACAAGGCATTAAGACACACATTTTGATAAATTGATCCACAACGACATACCAATAGTCATGACCTCTCCTAGACAAAGGAAAACAACCAACAAAATCCATTGACATACTTTCCCATGGATGACTCGGAACAAGGAGTGGTGTGTAGAAGCCCAATTTTCTATTAGTAGGCTTGAAAACTGAACACAACACACATCTACATATCGAGTCACAATATTTTTCATGTGAGGCCAAAAACAAAACCTGTACAAATGACATAAAATTTTCCCTACACCTAAATGACCTGACACAAGAGAGGTATGTGCCTCTATGATTACATGTATTCTTTCATTGGTGGGGATACAAAGCTTTCCAAGGTGGTACAAAAATTCTCCCTACAAATGGTAATTGTCTACCTGCAATCAAGAAAAGGCCTGAAAATATCATTCATCACCCTCATGAATGTGGTCGAAGCATTGCATAGTCTGAATGGCGTCACTAGCCATTCAAACAACCCTTGTTTTGTCTTGAGTGCATTCTTCCATACATCCTATTATGCAATCCTAACTTGATGATAGCCACTGCGTAGGTCCAGTTTTGTGAAATAGACAACATTTTTCAATTGATCTAATAAATCATCAATGTGAGGGAGATGATACCTATTCTTCACCATTATTTTTTTGAGTGTCTTGTTGTCCACACACATCCTCCATGTGCCATCCTTCTTTGGCACCAACACAATAGATGAATCACATGGAGAAGAAATTGGCCTTATGACCCCTTGGTTCAATAATTCATGCACTTGCTTTTTTATCTCATCCATCTCAATGGCTGACAACTTGTACATACCAATATCGGATAAAGGAGCATCTTGCTGCAAGTGAATTTCATGTTGGATCTCACACTTTGGAGGCAACCCACTTGGTTCCTGAAAAAAAAACCCATTATAGTTAGAAACAATTTCATACAATTCCTTTTTATGAGTGGGATCACAACCGTGGAAAGCTTCATATGTCTCCACATCTTTTGCTCTCACAACCATGAGCATGCACCCTTTGCTGGAATTGATCAATCTCTGCATCTGGCCTGCATTTACAAGACTGGCACTGATCTTGTCACGATGAGCTCTAACAATGTATTCCACCTCATCTTTCATGAGATGATACTTGTTTTCATGGCAGAAGGAAACTACTCTCCTACCATACAAATATGGACTCCCCAATACAATGACACAAAGGTCAACCTCATCTACTAGTTTGGATGCAATCACAAATATAGCTCTACACTACTTGGTTACATGTAATTTGGCTTTATCACACACCAAACCAAGAGGGTAGGGTTTCAGATGAGGCTCAGTATTTAACCCTAATTTCTTAACCAAGGATTCTGAAATCAAATTTTCTTGTGAGCCCGGATAAAACAAAGTTTCCACTTTAGTATGTTTCATCACAACTCTAATGTGGAACAATTCAATCCTCTTTTGTTCATTAATAGGAGACTCATTTGAAGAACTTGTACTTGCATGCAATTTATAACTTTCATTAGCATGAAGAGAAAGGGTACCTTATATGCCCACTGTCGTGATCTGTGTCTCATCACCAGAGTTAGATCCAAGGTCCTATTGTATTGTTGCCACCATCTTTTGCTTGCTCTTACCACCACATATCTTTGGTTTCAACTTTGGATGCAACTTCCAACATTGTTTATCATCATGGCCTTCCTTCTTGCAATGTGTGTCAGATGGCTTTGCTCCTTCTTCCTTTTTGGTTGTAGTTGCCTTCTTGTCCTTTCCCTTGCCTTTTCCCCTGAACTTTCCATTATGAGGTTTGAAATATGATTTCTTGGGTTGATCTTCTTTGTCATTCTTGCCCCTACTTTCAAGGTGAATGGCCTTCACACTAACCGTATCAATAGTAATAGGCTCAAATAACAATAACGATTTCCCGAGGTAACTATGTAAAACACCAATATACTTTGTTATAGTTTCTAGTGAATCAAGTGGAATGAACAAATTTAAAGCTTGTTTTCTAAACTCTTCCGTGAATATTTTTACATTTTTACCCTTTCCTTGTCTCAAATATTGCCATTCCATTAAATCCTTTTGTCGATAACCCAAAGGATAAAATTGATCTTTTAATGCAGAAACGAAATTGGACAAAGAAGAAAGGAGATTACCTAAGTTTTTGCTACCTTTCTACAACTTGCTCTCCCAACAAATGAGAGCGGTGCCACTCAGCCGAAGAGATGTTAATTGGATCTTGGCCTCAACTTCCTTAATCTGCTGAATCTGACAATAAACCTCGATCTATTTAATTTAATTGTTTAGTTTCTTTGCATTACATTCTCCATTATATGTGGGCAAATCAAACTTTACATCTAGCTTAAAAAATGGCTTCTTAGATGCATTCCTATGATTCCTGTTAGAATGATGAGAAGAGGAAGAAGAAGAAATTTCATTGTGGATGGAGAGGGAGGGGGATCTTCTCCTCCACCTCCATGGTTTACTGAGGCGTGATCATCGAGATCTTTCTTCTTAGGTTTGATTTTCTTCTCATATTCTGCAAACAACTTTTCAATTTTCTCTACCATGGTGAAGAAGACCTTGTGATAATTTCATTCTTCCTCCATTCGAACTTCCTCATTTGTTATGTTCCATCTTCATGCTACACGCCCACTTTAGGATGAAAGGATTTGAATTTTCCTTCTCCTCTTTGGAGCTTGTTCCTGGTTAGCATTTGCTCATGCAACCCGCATCAAGAAGACCTGCTATGATACCAAACTTGATCCAGATCTTTTACTTTAAGGATGCATACATAATTTTGTTTAAAAGAGCATGTAACCAAGTGACATGAACACATAAAAGAAGCGGAATATAAAAAAAACCATGAGATCAAAGCCATAAAAACAACTTGATAATGGAGTTCACCTAGTGTGGGTTACATCTCCGGGCCTTGCTCAATGTGGGGAAGCCTCTTTCGTTGTTTGGTAGTGAAATCAGATTACAATTAATTACAAAATGACACATTATACCTCCACATTCGGGGATGGTTTGAAAATGCAAAGATCTATTGCAAAAATGGACAACACCGTTGAATTCGTGGGGCAAAATTGTGTCAAATGACTATAAATTTGACCCAGTTATGGTTCGATCAAAATCTAGGCCTCGAGAATCTCAAAGATTCCCTCCTGAGGGTTGACTGGAATTCGACTGCCCAATTGATGAAACAAACTACACCACTATGTTCTTGGAAGAAAATTGAGTCAAATGAGTATAAACTCGGCCTATTTCTGCTTTGGTGAATTCTGAGGCTCTAAGAAATCTAAAGATTCCTTATGAGATTCCTTCAAATATTCCAAGAGAATATTCCTCAAAGATTCCCTCTTGAAATTTGTGCCCAAGGGCACATGGTTCCGCTAATCTCCTTGGATCGGCGGCTCTTCCTCCTCCCCCGACTCAGCGAAAAAATGTGTTTATATACCATGTGAAGGACATAGGTTGTATCTACCATGTGGGTGGTCTAATGGTGGCATGTCCGGGTTCGTGGCCAAAGGCCACAGGGTCAAACCTGCAACCCATCGGCTGTTGGTTATTTTTATATGTAAATACATTCATCGTTTGGCATGACACCTAACCGTTGGTTCTATATTAACATGTTGATTTCCCGTCCATTAACCACCCATTGGTGGTTTAAACCGCTAATATAATATTAACGTTGCCCTCCACCAACCAGCCGAATGAATTTTTTTTAATATTATTACGATTTTAGCCCTTACAGGTTTATTTTCCCACCGAAAATTTTGAAGGGTCATTAGACAAATTAAGTAGGTGACAAATTTTCCTTTGTTGGCTACTAGACCGGTCCAATTCGTCACCTCCTTAGTGAAAACTGACATGTTTATTGTGCTACCATGTGGCACATTTTGATTGGCCTGTTCGATTGAATGAGCGACTAACTGGGTTGATGATGTCATGTTGACATCATCTGACATTTGTTGCTCCGTGATTGGTTGTCCTCCAACCATATGCCACATCATCTTGTTGACATCAGCAGTGATACGGATGGAATCAACATCCATACTACGGACGTCAACATGCCAAGTGGTATTATGGGCCTTGCCTACAAAATTTTTAGCTATTTTGGAAAAACTTCAGTGGGCCATAACTTTCACATACGGTGCCCGTTTCAGGTGTCATTCACGCCATGGAATTCATAATGATGAGATCTTCGAATTGAGATTGGTTCCATTTAATTCCAAGGTCTTAAAAAATTTGGCCTTCTCAGATCCTCTTGGATCAGGTATCTTGAGATTTAACCTCACCTAAAGAAAAAAGCCTCCTGTACTCCTAGTACTCAACCGAAGGTATGATAGCCATATGAGAGTGGTGGAAGAAGCCAATATCTTCCCCACATTGTGAAATTAATGCTATTTACGTGTTAAGTCTAGAAGAGCTCTTCTGCTCTTTCTTGTAGAACGCTAGATGCTCCTCTACATCTTCCTGAGTGCCCAAGCTTTGAACTCCCAAGCTTATCTTCAGTTTCCCAGGGAAATTATGTCCTTCCCCACTATTATGAGAACACGCTTATGTGTTTCTCTTCTTTCTTTGTTCTCATTTCTTTCCTCCACAAGGTTCTTCCCTTGTCCTTTGAGCGCATTTGCAGGGTTTCTCTCTCCTCTCTTCCTCATATGTTTTCTTCTTCTTCTTCTGTCCCCTAGGTGTCTGCTCGTGAGTATGTTTTCCAAGGTTGACCCTTGGTATTTTCTCCAACTACTCCCCATTTGTTGCACATTAATTGTTTTTTCCTTTGGTATCTGTTATGTTTCCCAAGGCAACATGGGCTTTGTCCCTTGTCTGCAAGTTCATAAATTCCCAATAATAATCTCATTCGACACACCATTCTAGTGCATTTAAAGATCAACAAATAACCTTTAATTGTTATCCAAACTATCTAGTTTCTCCCTTCAACAAGTAAGTTAACTATCCCAAGCAATTAACCTCCCTTAGTCCCTTTGGAATCCATGTCCCTTACTCATCCCATTTAATTTTCAAAATTCAAATGCATGATGTAATTACATGGAAAAATCAAGCCAATCATGGGATGGGATATTACAAACCCCTCCCTTTTTGGGGAACACCATCCTCAATGTTATTTGTCCATATACACAGAGAAAACATGATAAATAAGAAAACAACATACTTTCCTTGGAACTTTATATTTACAACTCTTTAAAGTATTTACATTTACATATGAACATTTGCCTCAACCGACAAACAAAAATGTATAAGTTGTCCTCATGGAATCAACCATTTCCCAAGTGGATTCCTTTGGCCCAAAGTGGTTCCACTACACTTTGAATTGCTCTATGGATTGATCTCAGAGCATGGGACTCCTATGGTCTAGAATGCATAATGGATATGGCTGGAACTCTTCCTCTAGTTCCACTTGTAGCACAAACCAATAAATAACATGATTAGAATCATGTACATATCTTTTAAGTAAAGAAACATGGAAAAAATCATGGGTTTTAATAGAAGGAGGTAAGGCCAACCTATAGGCCACATGCCCAATCCTCTCAAGGATCTCAAAAGGTCCACACAACCGTGGTGCCAACTTGGCACATGACCCAATCTTCAAGGAGCTCTTCTTGGGTCTAATTCTAAAGTAAACATGTTCCCCAGTTTGAATCTCCTTATGCCTCCTATGATGATCTACATTACTCTTCTTCCTGTCTTATGCAACCTTTAAATTTCGGATAATAACATGCATCTATTGCTCCATATTTTTTAACATATTAGGTTCGATAAGAACCCTACTCAGTAAATCACTCCAGATGATGGGAGTATCACAAATCCTTCCATATAATGCCTCGAATGGGCTCAACTATAAGGATTCTTGGTATCCATTATTGTATCCAAACTCCACTAGTGGAATATAATCTTCCCACTTCTATTGTGGGTGCATCACATACATCCTTAACATGTCCTCAAGGATTCAATTTACTCTCTTTGTTTTCCCATTCATCCATGGATGATAAGATGCATTAAAAGTTAGTTTAGGTCCCATTCCTACACATATTTCCTTCCAAAACTTGGAAGTGAACTTGGCATCTTTGTCTAAAATAATCTTCTTGGGAACTCCATGCAGTCTCACAATCTCCTTTATGAATATTTGTGCCACCTCACTAGCTGAGATGGTGGACTTTTTTGCTATAAAATGAGTTACCTTGCTCAATATGTCAGCAACCACCATAACTGCATCATGTTGCTTGAAATTTCTAGGCAAACCTATGATGAAATCCATAGAGATCACCTCCCATTTCCATTCTGAAATGGGAATGTGTTGCAATAATCTTGTTGGATGCATGCATTCAACCCTCATCTGATGGAACTCTATGCATCTAGCAACAAAATTAGTCACCTCCCTTTTTAAGTTAGGCCAAAAATAAATTTTCTTAATGGTCATGAGAGTCTTTTGGTATCCTGGGTGGCTGGAATATGGATTTGTATGAAACTCTCTCATGATGGCGCTTTTTAAATCAACATCATTTGAGACATAGATTTTGTTCTTGAATCTAATTAATTTGTCATCTGTGAGATGATATTCCTCATCTCCTTCGTTCTTACTGCCCTGTTGTAGCATTTCTTTGATTTGCTATTACTTCTCATCATGCTGCCCTACATGCTTAATGTGCTCTACCAGGTCCAATCCATAAGAACTTCCTCATGCTCATTCAAATTCTGAGATTCATAACACACTAATTGTCCATCTCGAATCAGGACTCCACCAAGTCCCTCCTTGTAGGAATATGCACAAATCATAAAATCCTTGTCTGGATCTACAATTCTTAATACTGGTGCATTTGTGAGCAATTGTTTCAGTTGCTCAAAACTAACTGCACACTCATCTGTCCACTCAAATTTCTTTCCTTTTATCTGAAAGGATGTGATAGGGTTGTCTATCTTAGAATTTTATTTTATTTATTTATTTATTTTTTTTTTTTTAATTTTTTTTATGAACCTCCTATAGTAGCCTCCCATATCCATGAATATTCTAACCTCATTCACATATTTTAGTGTGGGCCACTCTAGGATATCCCTAACCTTCTATAGATCAACTGATATCCCCTACTTGGAGATAATGTGCCCCAAATAATTTGTATCTATGGCTGGAAGAATTCACACTTGCTAAGCTTTACGTAGAGTTTATGCTCTCTCAATAACTGTAATACTGCATCCAAGTGCTTCTCATGCTCTTCTTCATTCCTTGAATACACCAATATGTCATTGACAAATACAATGACAAACTTGTCCAAATAAGGAGTCACACAACACACTATTCATTAAGCACATGAAAGTGGTTGGGGCATTAGTAAGCCCAAATAATACCACCTCAAACTCATAGTGTTTGTATCTTGTTCGAAATGTGGTCTTATGAATGTCTTTCTCCTTAATCCTCGCTTGTGGATACCTTGACTTCAAGTCGATCTTGGAGAAAATTGCTGCTCCTCATAGTTAATAAAAAAGATCGTGAATCTGTGGCAATGGATACATGTTCTTTATGGTCAGCTTGTTTAATTTCCTGTAGTAAATGCATAATCCAAGGGTCTCATCCTTTTTATGTACAAACAACATGGGTGTTCCCCATGGTGACACACTCAACCTTATGTAACCCTTGTCCTGCATCTGCTTTAGCTGCAATTTTAGCTCGATGGAACGACCACTAGTCATATACAAAGCGGAAATATTAAAATACTTCATAGACAGAGACATCTATCGTAGAACAATAATTGTAAAATGTATATTGTCTGAAACAATTGATGTAGGATGATTACAAATGAGAATGAGGATCCTGTATATATAGCCAGGTAAGTACCCTTTCACGAACAGGCATGTCTCTAAGACATGCCTTTTCATTATTAACTAACTAAACCATTAGTTAATTTACTTATTATTCATTATTATTATATTATTATGATTATTATTTATTATCTATTTTTATTTATTTTTACATAATTTATGTTCATAACATTGCCTTCTCCTTTAAAAAGCTTTGTCCTCAAAGTTTGTTGATGAAAGGGCTTGATCTCTTTTCTGCTATGAATGTCTTCTGCTTGATATATTTTTCTACTATGAATGCCTTCTCATCTTGAAATAATCATCTTTGTCTATACAAGTTGATATGATCCTTGAAGTGATATATAAAATTGTCTTACTGAGAATAGATCATACTATCCTAGATTAACCTTCTGTGGAATCTTCTGATCACTAGAACTTTGTAACAAATTGTTATCAATAGATTGAATTGAGCTCACTTCAATATTAGTTGTAACATAAGTTTGTTGTTTATGTTTTGAGTGATACAGATTTGTAGATTGATTAAGGTGTCTACTCTTGTGATTTAAATGTAGATAAGGAGTTTTTCTTGTTTGAACTTCCTTTAACGTTTTTATGACAATTTCTTGATTTCCATCAGGCATTGTTGTTGTTGACTTAACTACTGAATCTTTATTTGGGGTGTCCTATGTTTGAATGACAACGTTTGAGTACATTTTTACTCCAATAGGGTTTGGATTTGCCTGAACTGCGAGATTTGTGGTCTTGATCTTTGTTTCTTGAGTTTGGACTGCTACGTCTGGAGATTTTGATGCTTCCTTTGCGATAAGTTCTTTGAACCTATTCTTCAATGACTTATTTTCATCCTTAAGTTTTTCAATCTATTTGAGCAGACTTTGATTATGATTTTTGAGATGTAAGCATTCCTCATTCTCTGAGTCAACTTTATTTTGGCCTTCACGCTTCTCGTCTTTTAAACACTTGGTTTGTTCTACTAATGTTTAGTTAAGGCTCTTTAAACGTAAATTTTCTTCTTCTTGTTCTAATAAATGCTCCTTGAGTTCCTTCTTTGATGCTTTAGCTTTCTTGACTTGTTCAAGTAGCTTTTCTTGGTGATCTTTGAGGGGCGAAATTTCTTTTTCTTTGATGTAGATGACTTCTTCAATATCTTTTTGCTTCTTTGATATAGTTTTTTTCGTTATATGGAAACATCAAATTTGAGATATCCTTAAGGTCTTCTAATGAAGATTTTATTGATTTTGATTTACTTGTTATGTCTCGAAACATGACCATCTTCCCTTTATAAGAAAACGTCAAAACTTGTTTCTTTATGTTTAACATGAATGTACCTAAATCCTTAAACCAACGTTGATCGATTATGATGTCAGTGTTTTTATCCATCCTTACAACATGAAATTGAGATATGTAGTCATAATGACCTATTGTCACTTGTAGATCACTAATTTTATACTCGTTTTGGTCAAAAATATTTTTCTTTACACTAATTCTTAGCTCTGGAATTAATAGTTGAATTTCCAAGTTGACGTTGATATAATTTTTATCATTGCTTGGGCTAATGGAGACATTAACTTCTCTTTCTTGGATACTTCCTTTTAATGTAATTGCTCCGTGATCGGTAACTGAAAGACCATTATAGGAAAACCTTTCTTCCTTCGTCATTTTAGAATTGAGCTCCATAATTTTTTTTTCAATGATTGATCCCATTTGTTTTGTCGAGATGACTTAAGGTATTATATTTAAACTTTCTTTGGACTTTGCACTTCAAACATCCTTTAAAAGTGTCTTTTTAATATATATATATATATATAATTCTTCAAAACTCTTTTAATTCAATTTCCTATTATCCTTAATATTTCAAAATTCCTTTGTATTCTTTTTATATAATTATACTTATGTTTTGTTTTGTTTGTTTGTTTTTTTGTACTTTAAAAATAATATTTAAGTATTGTTTCAATTGGCTTCTTTTAAATATCTTATTGTCCTCTGCATTTATTTTTTAAATTTCATATAACTCTTTAAACTTTAATTCAACTTCACTTTAACGTAAACTCTAACCTTTTATAGTAATACCCACTTTGTACTTATATATATTTTCAATAATTTTATGACTTGAACTTTTCTTTAAATACCCCTATATAATATAATACTTCTCTCAATATATATTTTATTTATAATTTTATTTTATTTTATTTTATTTATTTTTATGAAAAGTTACAACCCCAGTGAAATGTGGTTATTCACCTCTTTAGGTATAATATAAAATATATGTTCACTTATGTACTTTTGACTCGGTTACTATTCTCCATTTAAAAAGTAAAACTTACTGTTCACTGTTGAAAATGCAACAAGATGATGGAGCTTAGTGAAAAGAAGTCGCCTTCACTAAGTAGGCACGTAGGCTATTTTTGGCGCAAAGTCTATTTTTAGATTATGTCTATTTTTATGAGTTGCAGGATGCTATTTATGGATGGTTGGTCATGTTGGTAAAAATAGATGGACCTCTATTTTTAGACATATGGGTAGAGTCTATTTTTAGACTGCCAGTCAAAAAATAGAACAGTCGAATATTATTAGCTCTTAATAATATTTGGACTATAAATATTATCTTATCCTCTTGCAGCACTTCAGTTCGAGCTACGGATGTGGCACATGCAACTGCCAGAAGGAAATACGCTTTTCCTATGGGTTAGTTGAGCTATTGCATGATGGACTTCAGTTAGAACTCAAGTGATTGAGTTTGGTGGAGTTGATTGAGGAGTTGATGGAGTTGTGTTCAGTTTGACTTAGTTGAACTAGTTGTATTTAGTCTAACTGACAAATACACTAGTGATGAGTGGTGTGAATTAATTATTAATTAATTCACTAATTATTAACTCATAAATCAACTAAAGAATACATCAGTTAACTCAGTGCATGGACAGTTCAGTGGAGACAAGTGTTAGAGGTGGGTGAAAGGGTGAGACTACTATCAGTTGTGACTATAGCTGTGCATGAGATTTGCACAATCATTGATTGAGATTGCCAATGAGGATTACATAGTACAAGCCAAAGGGAATTCGAACTTGGAACTCATCTATTCTCAACTTGGATTACGCAGTAGAGGCAGGCAAACAGTGGAGGAGATTTGAACCCGTGACTTGTTCAGATTTGAGCTAGTTTGTGTGTAGCATGTGGAGATAGTACTGAGTACTTGTGAGGAGTATTGTACTATGTATTGTTACATGTTCTCTATCATTATAGTATACAGATAGTTGGGGGTTTTCAGCTGTAGGCTTTCCCCATTATATACTGTGTTGATATGTGTGATTGATGTTTCAATGTGCGCATGTGATTGTTTTTTTAATTCCGCAAATTTATGATCAATGATAGAGGAGGTTATGTATTATGCATGCATTCCGCAAATACTGTATAATCAGGATAATATCTGTGAATAAGTGTTATATTATTCAAATTTCTACAGCTTGTCACACCTAAAATTCAATGGAATGGGTACAACAATCATCCTTGATTACGTAATTGAGTTTTTTCAATTTTGTTTTTTAATGGTGTTTGTTCTGAAGAAATCCTTGCAAGGTTGTTTACCCTTACATTGGATGCTCATGCTAAGAAATGGTGTTATTCTTTACCCATTTCTTCTATCTCATCTTTTAAGCATTTGGTTAATGGAATTCATCACATTTTTGACAAATACAAATATCAATATGTCCTTAATGAAATTGATTAGCTTAGAATGGAATCGAATGAATCTCTCGAACATTTTTCTGACTCGTTCCTTCATATTTGTTATGAATTTACGGATTAGGATGTGGACTAGATATTCTTGGATGAAACGTTTCATTTCTTAGACAAGATGTCAAGATTTTTTATTTATTTATCATCAAGTTCTCCCAATCAAAAATAATTCCATCATCGTGAGGAAGAATCTGATATGCCTTTTGTTCCATTTCCCCCTCCTTGTAATGTTCTTTGTTTTCAACCTGAGCTAATCACTAAATCAGAAGATCAATTTGTTGATGAAGAATATATTTTTCTTTCACATATTTCCCCTAACAATGATTCATCTGATCTTATCAACCAATCATCCTCAAATATTGATATTTCTCATGTCGAACCTCAACCCGTTAGTAAAATTGAACCCTTGCACAACCATGACCATGACGATTTCCGCTTTTCTAAATTGTATGGTGATGATTGTTAAGGTCTCATGGATGAATATTTGTTCCCACAAGAAGATTTAGATTTGCATAAATTTCAAATGGAGTTTGATGTGATTATTGAATATTTTCTTTCACATATATCTCCTTTTGATCAAGAAGATGACATGCTTATCATTGAGGATTTTTGTGGTGGTCTCAAAAATCTATCTATTCAACCTCAATTCCCTTGTGAATGTCATGATTTGAATAATGAATATTGTTTGGATAAGCAACTGACCATGTTTTCTCAGTCTAATTTTCAATCTTGTCAGGATTCAAAGTTAACTCAGGTGAGTAGGACACTTCATCCTATGCTGATGCTTATGTCAAGTTCATGTCACTTTGATTGTATTTGTGATTCTAGTTAGTTTAATATTTTCTCGTAAGATCTTGTTGTAAATGAGATCTCGTGGGATGTCGATTCTCTCTTGAGGGATTCTCATTTTTTAACTATTCAATTTTTAAACCCTCATGAAAGAAAGTTTAATTTGATTGTTGAACTTCCACCGCTACATCTCACTTCAAGCAAATCTTTAATCTGCGATGCGGAAACAAAGAGTGATCTTAATGAATGTCATATTGTTCAATTTGACCTACCTTTTGCATCATCCATCGAAAATTTCAACTCACACGACATCATGAATTTTGGTCAACCTGTTGATTCTTCTTATGATATGTATTTGTCTTTGATCAATATTTTCTGTCAAATTTTTCCTAGAGGTTGTTTCCATGAACCTATTGCAGATTTCCTTGAAGAATCTTATCAATCAAGACCCATGTCTCATGGCCTATTCTTGCATTGTTTTAATCGATTCTTGTATGGTCATAGACCTGGTAATCACTGTTGCTGAGGAGTATTTCGTTTAATAGAGAATTTGAGTGTGTTACACCATTATGATTGCACTTCTTCTTTCTACATGTCAGTGTGAATGTTAGCATTGTTTACCCTTTTCATTGCACTTCATTTTATTTGGGTTTTACATGATCATATCCTTCGACCCAAAGGTCGGCATTGGAAATTCCATTTCACATGACTCGAACCTGTACCATTTAGTTTAGGATAGGTTGAATTTAGTTATATGCATTTTCATTCCATTTTCCTTTTCCTTTTCCTCACTTAGTTTTTTGGTTTCATTTAGTCCTTGAATAAAGTCAATTTTGAGCTTCAAGATGACATGGCTAATATTTTGTGAAAGGAAAGTTTTGGTAATGCCACAATCCTGTGCTTATCTGTTACCCTCTTCTCTGATTTGGTTTATATCTTTTGAGTCAATGATTTTTGGATGGAAAATACGATCATTCATCTAGGAAGCTATAAGAAAACTATGATGCTCGTACCTATTTAGGATTCTAGTTCCTACACTCGATCTTGTTGATGAATAGTTTGTTCTTTCTTATCTGTTTGAGTAAAGTAAGATAAGGGGAAAATTTTTAGCGAACACAGTATCAGAGGTCTTAAACATGTCGCTGAAGCATCAATCTCTTCTACTCTCAATAAGTCAGGATCCCTCTTTCGCTCGTTGAAAACAATAAGTTCTTAAGCACGATCCTATGAAAAAGAAAAAAATAAAATAAAGGGTGAAATAAGAGAAAGGCTTCCTACGTAGGGAGATGAAGCAAGTGACTTCGTTGGGGTATTTTCCTAGCTCATTGGAAATGAAGAACAGTTTGTGTTCTTGAAGCAACTATGTCGAGGTACTGTCCAAGCCTACTAGTAGCGGAGAAACGCTATATATGTAGAACTCATGCTCTGACTATTTTTAACTCTCCATGCTATATTACCCTTACTTACATCGATAGGATAATGATATGGCTTACTTTATGTTGTGTTTCGCTGAGTAGTGGAATTGGGAAGACTATATCTTTAACCAGGTAAGAGTGGGGAGCTAAGGTACCTCACTGATTGAATCAATAATTCCTGGAGAATTGAGACTTTGTGCATAAATGAAACCATATCACAGAATTCGGGGTTCTCTAGTGTGTTGCTAAGTGTTGTGATTGTGACGACGACCCTCCAAATTTTTTTCCTAAGTCAATTTTGGAGCCTACATGAACTATAATTTCAAGCCCCCTAGTGTCTTCACATTGTTTGATTTGTTATTTGTGTGTTTTCTCCTAGTGTTGCATCCTCATAAGTGAATGTTTCCTAAGTGTCGTCACCTAACCCTTAGAATTTCTTTTGTTATATAACCGATGGTTAGGTGGACTCATGAATTTTCTTGACTTAGAAACTATCCTTTTCACCATGCACACACTTGAAAATCACTCAAAAGCACACAAAAAGAAAAAAAGAAAAAGAAAAAGGCCCTTTAAGGAAAAATCGCACTTCAAGTTGAAAAAGACATGCTCTTGTGTTGAGCACAATCCTTCAGGCCGAAGAAGTGTGCCCTCCTTGAGTGCACTCCTTCATGCTTAGAAAGTGTGCCCTCCTTAAGTGCATTCCTTCATGTTGAAGAGTTGTGCCCTTCTTCAATGCATGTATGAGCTTCTTTGTTGCATGTGGGCACACTCCAAAAATATAGGAGCCCACTTAACTTCCATAACTAGCTCAGTTACTTGTTGACAAGTGGCGAGCATGCATGAAACAATTTTTAATGTAATTTATTTTAAATTAAGCTAGCTAATCATTCATATTCATAATCATTATCATCTAGGTTGGTTACACATCTATGGATCCTTCATCAATGTGCATTACAAGTAAGTTTTTCATGTTGAATATATTGATTACCTTCATGATTTCACCGTTGATCTTTCTTTCCTTGTTGGTGTTTCTTTGTTTTTCAATCTTTTTATTAACAATTTTGTTCAATCTTGTTTCTACATGTGTTAATTTATTGTTGCATGATGAAACTATGCATGTTCCTTGTCTCTTTGGATTCTAATCATGACTCCAACAACATCCATAAAAAAATTGTAGATCTATATTCTTCTCATTTCTATCATGAAATCTTGTTGTTAGACTTGTCCTTGAGCTTTCCTTTGCCAGAGCACACTTTTGGAAACCAAAGCCTGATCAACCTTGAAAATTGCACCCATAGTAGACAAGTTGGTTGCTTGAGTGCCCTCCTTTGTCACGAAGAACTACACCCTCCTTGAGCACATGAGTGCACCTTGAAGGATTGAGTGTTTTCTCTTCATCCCTTTAGCATGTGCCATCCTATCCCTTGAGCACATGAGCCCACCTTGAAGACCTGAAGGACCAAATACTTATCCCATTGTCTCTTCAGAGTGTGCCAATGTGCCATCTCTGTCTCTTTCAGCACATGAGCGCACCATGAAGGCCTGGAGGCCTGAAGACTCACTAAGTCATCTCTTTGGAGTGTGCCCTTGAGGTTTTCCTTCTCTTGTTTGAGCACATGAGTGCACTACAAAGGCCTTAATGACCCTTGACCCCCTCTTCGTGCTTTGAAAGTGCACCCTTCTTGTTGTATGTACATTTTCTGCCCATGCATGTAGCTATTCGTTTTTAGTGATATTTTTATATTCTTAGCTACATCTAATGGCTCTTTGAATATAATTTACTAAGATATTGTTGCACAGTTAGGTTCAGAAATCTAATCGGGTCATCATGAATGTGTTTCCACAAACAGGTGTTCGAGCTACACGTATTTTCACCCTTTCATCATCTGTGGGAGTCACGCCTCCTACTACATGTAAAGTGGCCTCCAAAGAAAATTTAAAGGCAAGAACTTAGTAAGCAATTTAAGCAACAAAGCCAACCATTCATGTTTATGTAGACACACAGTGCTTTATTGATAAGTCAACTGAGGTCACATGGGGTAGCATAAGAAACAAATTCATGTAGAAAATTTTTGGTGAGAACTTGGAGGATTTGTAAGATTACATCAATATTAAGAAGTTTAGGATGCATAGGATTGCATGTAGATTCCTGGTCATCCCTTATGCATAAGTGATTGAGTGGATTATTACACGCATGGATGACTCTCATATTGTGCTTCGTAGTGAAAGCGGCGGTCAAATCTCCACTTATTATGGAGAAGACATGCAAACCTACTACAAGATGCTCAGCCCACAATATATGAAGATAATGACTTCTACGCTAGATGGGCCAACCTTGACACAAGTGAAATCATCAAATCTTGGTGTCGAGAGCTTGTTAAGTTTTGTCACTACCCATACGTAGTTTATCCACACAAGATTATCATATATTTATATCAGTATGTTATTTCCATGTGTTGTTGATCGCATCGGTTGAAGAACACTGAGGTGTTTGAGGAAAACTGGATACATATGCTAAAACATGGTGGTAATCGATGGTAAAGTCTTCAATTGGGTAGATATATAGCCATTTTATTTGCAACATCATGTGAGGTAGGCAAAAGCATATTTAAGGGTGAACCAGAAACAAAAAGTCTATATGTATACATTTCTTTCAGATGGAATATGTGCACAATATGCTTTCCCAACAATGTATTGGAATTGGACCCCTCAGAACAAGCTCCCAATTTACTTCCACTACAGATTGTTATTAGAATCAAGCTTTAGAGGCACATATGAAAGATTGGCTGAGCACTTCTTTGTAGTTATATTCCATATGATATTTGAGATCGATCCTCCTTGCATGATTGATCAGGTGAAGGAGTCACTATAGGATATTGCATATTGGTTTGCAGTGCCTGAGGGCACATACATTCATTTTTTTGGATGTCAGATATCCCCTCATCTCATGACACAATATGTAGGTTGTCATGCAAGAAGTAGCACATCAGTTGGACAAGGGATTTTCAGGAGTTCTTCAAACTATTTGAGTTGAAGAGCCACAAGGTAGAAACAATAAAATTACAAGAGCTGGATCAATTTCACTTCACAACTTTCATGGATATGATCCAAAGAGACTGTACAAGAAACATTGTGAAAGGAACAATTTCAATTATGGATATCCATTAATGTCCACAACAGAAGATGAGAAGGTGAAGAACATGTACAATGCAGTTAGAAATATACATCAAGGGATGGATATCAATTCACCCCATTATCAACCATTTCAATATATATATAGTTGTAGGCAGAACAAATAACCCCTCAAGCAAAGAATGTATCTCCTAGGAAAAGGATCAAGTATGATTCGATAGGAGAAATCAACAGGAAATTAAAAGTTTATCCTTTGAACATAGGAGATACTCAAGCAAAACAAGAGTGGAGAGAAATAGAAGAAGAGGAGAAGAGGAAGCAAGATGAGTTGCTGAGGAAGTAACATGAAGAAGAAGAAGAAGAAAGGAGAATAAAAGAAGAGGAATAATAATGGTGGTCCTAGGATGAAGAAGAAACAAATATACTGGAAGAATAATAGTTGACTTAGGAGATAGAAGAAGAGTTGGAAGAAGAGGATACCATCCAATGCATGGATGATGAACTAGGTTCTCTAGAATAACCTCCTCTCACAGGTGGTCATCCTCCATTTGGAGAAATTGGAATCACACCTCCACCTATAGATAAAGTCATGGATGTGTGCAGTGTCATGTTTGATCAGCTCACGAAGAGGATCGTGTGGTAGAGGCATAGATAATTCCCAAATAATCCTCAGAATCCAATCTCGGTATCTACAGAAAAGGTGATAACTTCCAACACCAGAAGGAATCTGATGGAAATAATGACAAAAAATGTTGCATTTTCTACAACAATGTAGGACAAATCTGAATATTTGTTGAACGAGAATGCGAGATTAAGGAGAGAAATTGCTACAGTGAAGCAATAGGTGGAACACCTTGTGGCAGAATGGAAGTCGGCTATGCAAAAGGAACTGGGGTCAATGGAGCACACCATGGCATGTGTATATGATGAGATGATCCTTCTACAACAAGTGGTGGCTCATATTTTTGGCAATCAGAAGAAAGCGCAAGAAGTGGTAAAACTCCTCAAAGTGGAAAATAGAGCAATTGACTATCTTCAGGAATGGGTTGCCAAGTATCCAGATGCTTCGCAACATTTGGGAAGAAAAGTGAGGACTTTCGCTGAGATAGGTAAAGTTCAATTGAGATTCCATTGTTAGAACTATATGCATCTTGGGAAATAGTCAATTAGAACTATTGTCGCTTACAATCATCTGCACATTTGTTTCAAGTCTCTAGCTCAGAAACATTTGATGTCTTCAATAGGATCACTTGAAACAATCAGAGGTAGGGAAATCATCTTGTAGAAGATTAGGCAGTACATAGAATAGATCAAACAAGCATCATAGTAGGAAGGCTTGGAGATCACCAAAGACATTATTATACAGTACACCATCGCACCAGTCAATGCTCATATGAAACTTTCATGGCTATGGAATAATGTACAATCAATATCCAAGACCATATTGATAGAGGCACTCGAGGTGAAGATGCATTATGTAACGGACTTGCTAGTTCGGCTCAAATTCATCTCAACAGAGTTTAGAGCATCACATGCATACATCACAAATGATCTCCGTGAGGAAGCAAACTATTTGTCAATTTTATGAGACTTTGTCCCATCATCAATTTTGTCTTAGATAGCCATCGTCTCATATGCAATTTATCTTTTGTAATAAATGGTATGTAATGAAGTCTAAGAGACACATGTGGAATGTGAATAACCATATATGGAATATAAAGAGTCATGTATAGAATATGAATAACCATAGAAATTATTGAGTCATGATGAATCTCAAAAGTCATTTTTATTTGTTATAAATAGCTCCTCATAACTCAAGCTAATGGATTGTATTCTTGGAGTATTTCCTTGGCTTCTCTTGTAGTGTATATAAGGAGATAAATTATTCTTTGGAGAAGCAAGTTGTGGCTTCATGTTCCACTACAGGTTCTAGTGTTTCATTTATGTAACAATGTACTTGGGATCTTTCATTCATAATCAGAAGTTCTATGAGCTGAAACTCCATCATACATGTATAGTAGATGTAGTAGGACTGTTCTTGTTATGCTTGTGAATTACGTTGCTTTAATTACATACTAAGTTTAATGACCTAATTAGTTTCTTAGCTATGGTTATTATTGTATAAGTGTTGTTATGTTTTCATCATTGTTTTTTATTGTGTGGACTAAGTTGCATGTAATCAATAAGCCTTTCTCTTCCTACTCAAGTCCCCCTTTAAGATAGTACTATTACTTTTCTAATAGGAGGCTCATTTTCTTTTTCCAGCCATAGAAGTTCCTCAGTGCACCTTACATTGGGTGTCTCAAAAAGATTACACCCTTGTTTCCCCAAATAGGTGTTTCCAAGGCATATCTTTGAAACCTTTCCAACAGTGGCTTGAACATATAGTCAGATGGGAATCCTACACTGAACAATATGAGGTCTAATTAGGACTTCACAATGGGGAGATCCCCTTACATGTTGGTGAAATCCATTATTGTCAATAGAACAATATCTCCATGAACAATAACTATTGCTAAGAAGGCTTCTTAAGTAGTTACTTCTCCTATTAACCTATTGTAGCGGTTACAACCACCCTCCAAAATTTTGCCTTAGCCATTTTTGGAGCCTCCCTACCAACCTTACATAACGCTTTGTCTTGTTTCATCAAGTTCTCAAGATTCAAGTGTTTTCCTCGCAAAAAGGTAGCTTGTCAATCACAGTTGATCCATTACCCTCACAGGCTGCTCACTGGGACTTGGTCCAGTTACAGGCTAAGTAACTTCCCCTTGAAAATTGCTCAATTTTGGAGGGAAACCAACCTTCTCTTCAGGGATTGTGCAATCTTCTCTGACAGCCTGCTGGGCTCCAGGATTGCGCAATCCTGCCAGCCAACCCTCCCAGTAGGATTTGTGCAAATTTTCCTAGCAACAGGTTGTTCAGCCTAGGGTTTGCACAAATATGGGCAACAATCAGCTACTTTTCCCAGAAATTGTGCAAATCTCCTAGGAAGCTAGCCCAGCTCCCAGCTAGAAATAAGCATTTTTCTCCATCAATCGAGCAGTCCCTTGCATGTGCATCTGAGTTGATTGATTCCCTCCGGGATTGAGAAAAATATACTTGCATGCATGGGCTGCTTCTCCCAAGGTAGCATGCAAATGCATCCCTTGTTTCAAGGATCTATGTTTAGCAGTTGGAGGTTCCGTGCAAGGAGAAATTCTGAAACCTCCCACGAAGTGTCACTTCCCCTAGATTCGTGGCATGCACATCACAACCTTGATGTTATCAAAACTCACCAACCGGATGCTACAGAGTTCATTCCTCACATCAACCTTATACCTTTTGACATCCCACATCACATATAGGAGTAGTCAACACATTTAGCTTAGCTATTTTGGGGTAAGCTCGCTTTCCATGCATTATGCTGCATTTCTATCACTTTTTGTGTTTTCGCTTGTAGGAGTATTGTTTGCTTGATTGATTTGAATGCTTGTTGTCATTTACATATATACTAGCTTTTCCTAGCTCTGTTTGAGTTTTCGTTGCTATCTCACTGCTGTCGCATGCATGAAATTGTTTTTCACAGCCATTCGCCCAACCGGAAAACTGCCTCACCCACATGCATGTTGATATGTTTTCTGAATCTTTCATTCATGTTTTTCATGAACTATCAATCACTTCTGCTATCACTTAGTGTCGCCATGCATTCACTGACTTACTTACTTTCAGTCATCTGTCGGTAAGTCGGGCCAACCTTGGCCTAGGCTCTACTTTGACCAAGGCTGCATTGCGCAATCTGAGAAAGGAAGGATCACCTTCCTCACCAGTTTTTCACATTCCTTCCTAGAACTAGCCTACAAGACTATTTTGTGCATTTCTGGAGGATAGTGGTTGCTTGGCCCAAGAAATTGTGCAGATCTGTCTATAGGCCAACAATCCTTCCCAACTAGAATTGTGCATTGTTCAATCCCAACAGTTAACAGCTAGACTGGACTATGCATTATGCAGTTCCAATAGTTAGCCAGTCTCCCAGCAGCCTAGACTGTGCCTTGAGCAGTCTTGGCAGTCGGTCTCCCAACCTCCTGGATGAAATTGCACATCCTTCATGATCATTCACCCAGGTATGTTGCAAGTCAGTTCTCATGTTCATTTTGGTTTTCAACTAATAGATTACTTGCTATGAGTGTTTCCATGTATCTAGGTATCACAGGCGTTCATTTTCCTCTTAGCAGTATAGGTTCAATGGTTTCCAGGAGAGCAGAGACGAGGACACCGTTCAAAGCACGCTTGGGGATGCAGTCAATCAAGTGTCTATGAGCTTGCCTACTCACAAAGACATCAAGAGAGCATCACAATGAACAACATCATGAACAATAGCTGAAGAAAACATACCAAATGCAATGAATGCAAGAGGAGGGCTTTTAAAAACACGAAGACGGAACAAGGTTGCAAGCTCAACCAGGTCCAATGATGATGAAAGTAAATTTGGAGACTTTGGCTATGGAGTGACTGTGCAACATGAAGATCATGCAAAGGAAGAAGTTGTAACAAAGAAGGAGTTGCATGTGCTAAAGCAGCAACTCAGGGAGAACGTGAAGATGCGTAAATAGATGAATGAGTTTCAGCAGGATCAGGAACAGTAGTGGGCGCAACGTGCACTCACGGATGAAACTGTGCCCGGACAAGTTAAAGATCCATCCCAACAACTAACATGAAACAGACGTGGTGAGTAGTGTGGTTGATCACATGCAAGGGATTTAGCAGCATGCATGTCATTGTGTGCACGAATGAAATCCAACCCATTCAACACACTCACCAAGGTGAAGACAAGAAGCAAGTCCAACTGGAGCTGAACGGGTAGTTCGACAAGTTGATGCGCATGACCACCAACACACACATGAAGATCAACAAAGACACTATGCATCATTGTGTTTCCGATTTAGTCGCACCTAAGAATAGCATGCACATGTTAGCAGATGAGCTGGATGAAGGGGTCGAACCAATGCACCGGTTGCAACAAAAGTAATAGTTCACTTCAGCAAGATGTCACCATGAGGTGCATGCACACCATCACGGACGACCAAGATTGGCATCATCTCACCAGATTCACCATCACAAGCATGTCAAATAGTTGGTCTCACCACAAAGGACTAAATGTCAGTGATGTCTTGCAAGGCTTGCTCAAGCCATGTTGTCTCACATGAGTACATGTGCATTGTAATGTTGAGTCATGTCAAGTGTAAGTCAAGTGTCAATAGTTGGATGTAATAGTCATAGAGTAGGTGAAGAGTCATAAGGGTAGTTGAACTATCACAAAGGGGAATGCCAAGGGTCACCCCACCCTTTGCTATAAATAGTCCCTCATAACTCATTGTATATGCTTTTTGTCAGCCAATCTTCTACTAAGACTATTTTGAAGAAGGCTTGGATAGTATTGTAATGCGCCTTGGCTTCTCTACTTCATGGAGCTAGTACATCTCTTTGGAGGAGTAGCCAGATGTGGCTGTAACGTTCCACTGTTGGGGCTAGCAGGTTTACATGGATGTATTGTATGATTGAGACTTACACTTCTTTATATAATAAGAGCCAACACATTTTCATGCATATGTTGTTATTGTAGTTGGACTACTTCGATTGCTTTAATGATATGTGTTGTTTAACTTACGTACTTGTGTATGAACTGATTTACATGAAATTATATGAATATTGTTGTTAATGTGTTGCATATGTTGTTAATGTTGTCACTATCCTTGTCGACCTCTCTACCAAACATCAGACAGAACTTTCACTTGAACCTTTTGATAACAACTGTCACACTCATCTTGGACTGATCCGTGAGTTTTGTACATGTTATCTTACCTTGTATGATGTGACTACCACATCCGAGTGGACTGCTCCACCAGAAGCTGTGCATGTCCTTTGTGTTGTGTGTTCCTAGCCGAGTTGGGACTGATCCCTTTCAACTTGGAACTCACATTAACCTCCTTCCCCATTCGAAGTGTTGGAACCTCTTATAAACCTTCCTTGATTCACTGGATTAGTCACACCATTGCCGCTGACAGATTTATTCTACTTACCTCTGTGTGACACCATGGTCAAGGCATTAACTTACGACCCACTATTAGGACTCCTACACCGAATGGTCTGAGGTCTAATTAGGACTTCTTACCAGGGAGATCCCCTTGACATGTTGGCAGGTCCAACATCGTCAACATTTCCGGCATTAGAAGGAGGGCCTGATGACAAACTATGTCCTTTCATCCAATTTTGAACCTTTGCATATATTTCATGGAGTCTTGCAATCTTCTTCCCCTAAGGTGCTTTTCAAATTGTGAAGATGTGTCCATGTTGGGGAAGCTTTTTGATCTCTTCTCCACTCACACATATGATGGTTGATCCAGGTTATCTTTTGTTTATAGATGCATGAAAATAATTACATAAACAATTTGTAGCTTAACCAAAGAGAAACTTAAATGTGCACATGTGAGAAGAAGAAGAAACACATAAGCATGACAAGAAGACAAGAAGCTTGATAACGGAGTTCATCCCTCTTGGACTACGTCTCCGGGCCCTGCTCGATCAATGGGGAGGCCTTCATTCATTAAAAAAAATGGCATCAAGAAGTTACATACATCAATTTACAAAATGGAGCATTATACCTCCATGCTGAAAAGTTCCCAAAAATTGGAGAGCTCTGTTGTAGAAACTAACACTTCCAATGGATTCCCATCGTTGAGAGGTGCAAAATCCATATAAAACTTGCCCAATTCTGAGTCTGGACCAAAATCACCATCCTGCAAAAATTCTGCTCATGCAAAGTTCCACCAGTGGTTTCTCAGTGCTCAAGGTTCCACCACCTTATGTTGAAATTCGTGTCGCTGATCTCCTCCTTTTCAATGGTAGAAAAATGAGTTTTAAATAATACTTGGGCGGATTAAAACATAAGGTGGTTATGGTTTATTTTTACCTAAACCCACTTTTAAAATAACCATATCCCCAACTTTATCTAACCATATTCCATACATATATATAAAAAATTATATTTGTTTTTAATCGAATGTACTTGAGGTTTTATGTGTTGTACATGGAGGATTTTCCACTGTTACCATATCTCCTTGTATCCTGTGCGACCATATCCGTGAACCATACGTTGTGTTGGTTGGGGGGTGTGCCATAAATGGCATACGATGGTTTTGAAGTTGACTTATATGGAGTGTGGGGTGGTTGGGTCTGTGCCCCAAGGGCCACCCCACCATCCATGACTCACACCCACCATATTATTTCGTTGGTTTGTTTGAATGGCTATTCCCAAGTAATCTCCACCATGTGTTTTGGTTATAACCATATTCCCATACATTGTTTTCATATAACCATACTGTGTTTGATATGGTATATGACCCTTAATCCTTGCCACGTATTTGTTACACGTTGGATTTTTTTGTTATATATTACCTTGCCATGTATGGGTGTAACCATTATATGGTTTTTCCATATATATATTTTGGGTTTTGACACACACACACACACACACACACACACACATATATATATATATATATAGTTTTGACACACACACACACATATATATATATATATATATATATATATATATATATATATATATATATATATATATATATATATATATATATATATATATATATATCTATATAGTTTTGACACACATATATATATATATATAGATATATTAATTAATAACTATAAAACAAATTTGTTATATAGTTTTTTTTTTTTTTTTTTTTTTTTTTTTTTTAATTTGTTATATAGTTATTTAATAACCTTAAATGATTGTTTTTGTTCTCTTGTGCAGGTCTAGAAGGCCACTGGAGGAAGGCCAAGTGTTAAGCTGCCATGTGGTTCCCACGTGCTAACTGGGATGCCATGTGACACACTGCGGGCCCCATTTTTCCTCTGCCATACCAATCTTTGAGGGGCTCTATCTTTTGCATACGAGCTCAGATTGACAAACCGTTCATGCCATCACAATAAGGAAGATGAGCCCTCTCAACTGATGCCATCAACTACTCCTTTCTACCATTTTTAATTTTGAGCCTTTATCCATCTCATTGTTGTCTTGAGATCCTCCTGGATCAATCCTCCCCATTGAGGAGCTTTTGGGCCACCAAAAGCTTTTCATCAATCAACTGTCAAGTGAGCGTATTGTGCCCTCACTCTTTATTTCTCCATCCATTTGGCCTTGATTGGATGCATCCCCGTTAATCCAACTCAAAGGTATTCTACATCTCCTCGTCACAAAGTCCTGATTCTTCTGTCGAGAATGATATCTTCAGGAAACTCATCGAGATATTTAGGTGCAAAATCATCAACTGTAGGAATGCTACCCACCTCATCATTGTCCATGATCAAAGGTGGTTCATACAATTTCAAGTTCTCCACATTCACCACTGAGTACATCTGCATATATATTGGCAAGTCAAGATGAAAGGAATTATTCCCAATCTTCTCCAATATGGTGAATGGACCATATCGGATTGGTCGCAACTTCTTTCCTTCCCCCTTCATCCTGTCTTTACTGATGTGGAACCACACTTTGTCACCTACTTGGAATTGATGGTCGACTCGATGCTTATCATGTTGAGCCTTGTAATGGGCTTGACTCTTTTCCAACTGCTCCTGCATTGCTTGGTGAATCTTCTGGATTCGCTGAATGAACTGTTGAGCTTTATCCTTATCATCTTGTCCACTGGAACCATCCTCTCTTCCAAAGAACATGTCAAAAGGATCCTTCAGCAAGTATCCAAAACAAGTCTCGAATGGTGAATGTTGCATCGATGAATGCACTGCTCGGTTATAGGAATGTTTTAAGTAGGGGAGATGCTCATCCCATAACTTGAGATGTTTCCCACAGTAACCCCTTAGCAAATGTACCATGGTCTTGTTAACCACCTCTATCTGTCCATCGGTCTGCGGGTGAAATGTCGCACTTCTTTTCAGTTTGGTGTCCATCATCCTCCACAAGCTGCTCCAGAACTCTCCAAGGAAGCGAGAGTCTATATCTGACACAATCGAAGTGGGTAGCCCAAAGTGGGCCCAAACATACTGAAAGAAAAGAGAAGCAGTCTGCTTTGCAGTAATCTGCTTTTTACAAGGCATAAGAACACACATTTTTCTAAAACAATCAACAACGACATACAAATAGTCATGACCCTTCCTAGACAAAGGTATACCTCCTACAAAGTCCATTGACACACTTTCCCATGGATGACTTGGAATAGGGAGTGGTGTGTAGAGCCCAAGTTTTCTACTAGAGGGCTTTGTAACAGAACACATCACGCACCCCTTTACATATCGAGTCACAATATTTTTCATGTGAGACCAAAAAAAAATCGTTGTACATGACTTAAAGTTTTTTCGACACCAAAGTGTCCAGACACAAGAGAGGTGTGGGCCTCTCGAATTACATGCACTCTTTCTTCTGTGGGAATACACAATTTACCAAGGTGATACAACAATTTCCCCTGCAAATGATAGTTTCCACCTGTGAACCATGGGTTAGTTTTGCATAAACTTCTTTAAAGTCATCATCATTAGCATACTGTTCAGCATAACTTTCAAAAGATAATGACACATTATGCAAAATAATAGAAGCAGAAATAGGAGGGCGAGATAGCATATCGACCACTTTATTGCTAGTGCCCTTCTTATAATTTATTACCAGATGAAACTATTGAAGAAAACCCATCCACCTGAAATGACGAGATTGTTGCAACTTGGTCTGTGACTGAATGCACTGCAAGGGATGATGATCCATATGGATGATGGTCTCCTTACTGATCAGGTAGTGTTTCCACTTTTTCACACTCTGCACCAAGGCATAAAGCTCCTTGTCATAAGTGGGATAGTTTATCACAGCCTGAGAAAACTTCTCGGAATGGTAACAAATCAACTTCTTTTGCTGCATCAGTATAACTCCCATGGCATAACCGCTAGCATCAATTTCGATCTCGAATGGCTGTTGCAGATCTGGTAAGGCTAACAGTGGTCCAATGCTAATCTTTTCCTTCAATGTTTTGAAGGACTTCTGCTGTCTTCCTCCCCATTGGAAGACCTATTTCACACTTGTCAATGTTTGCAGAGGTGCTGCAATAACGGAGAAATTGGCAATAAATCTCCTCCAATACTGGAACGCACCTAAAAAGTTGCAGACCTCGGTTACACTAGTAGGCTTAGGCAAATTTACAATTGCTTCAACTTTAGAAGGATCAATCTTTAACTGACCATGACCAACAATATGACCTAGGTAACCCAAAGAGGTTTTCCTGAACTCACACTTTGACAACTTTACATAGAGTTTTTCATTTTTCAATACATCAAGCACTTTCTTCACATGACACACATGTTCATTCCAACTTTTACTGAAGACAAGTATATCATCTAAATATACAAGAAAAAATTCATCAATGAAAGGCCTAAAGAGATCATTCATGACCCTCATAAAAGTGGCTGGAGTGTTGGAAAGTCTAAATGGCATCACCATCCATTCAAACAACCCCTGTTTGGTCTTGAAAGTAGTTTTCCACATGTCCTTCTCTGCAATTCGGACCTGGTGATAACCACTGTGCAAATCTAATTTGGTGAAATAAACAACATTCTTTAACTGATCTAATAAATCATCTATGCGTGGAAGAGGGTAATGATTTTTCACGTGATCTTGTTTAGTGTGATGTAATCCACACACATCCTCCATGTGTTGTCTTTCTTTGGGACTAAGTCAATCGGTGAATCACATGAAGAAGTGCTCGGTGATCTGGATTTAAACAGGAACGCAACAAATTATAGAGATAACCATATACACAAAGATGTAGCGGAAATAATACTTAATTTCATTAATGGAAAATATTGAAACATGCTTACAATCAGAAATGGAAATAAACTAGCTAGGGCGATGGTAGCTTATCTCTGAGAAGAGATGTGATGGCTACATGCCTCTGAACTGTGTTACAATGAGGCTCGAAGGCCTATTTATTGTTGAGAAACAATGAAAAAACCTTAACATTCCAAAACCTAACCCTAGGAGATGAAACGCCAAACTGTGGGCCCCGTTTGGGGGTAAGTTGGTACATCAACTTCCCGGGGTCGTAACTTTAGCATATGATCTCCGTTTGACGCGTACAATAGCTCATTAGAAAAATCTATTCGAGCACTATCATTGTTGGAACAGG